>CM040466.1:25469624-25484624 GCA_022758105.1 Pangasianodon gigas
CCCAAACATACGGTACACACGCTGTTATTTTTTATTGGAATATTGGCAATGAAATATTTTAAGTTCAGCTGAAGATCGTAAATCTCCTCATATACACCAATCAGCCATAACATTAAACCCACTGACAGGTGAAGTGAATAATATTGATTATCTCGTTACAGTGGCACCTGTAAAGCGGTGGGATATATTAGGCAGCAGGTGAACAGTTAGTTCTCGATGTTGATGTGTTGGAAGCAGGAAAAATGGGCAAGCGTAAGGATTAGAGAGACTTTCACAAGGAACAAACTGTGATGGTTAGACGACTGGGTCAGAGCATCTCCAAAACAGCAGGTCTTGTGGGGTGTTCCCGGTGTGCAGTGGTTAGTACCTACCAAAAGTGGGCCAGGGAAGGACAACCGGTGAACCAGCAACAGGGTCATGGACACCCAAGACTCACTTATGCACGTGAGGAGCGAAGGCCCGTCTGGTCCGATCCCACAGAAGAGCTAAAGTAGCCCAATCTGCTGAAAAAGTTAATGCTGGCTCTGATAGAAAGAAGTCAGAACACACAGTGTATCACATTATGTCCACACTAATAAGACTTTTTTTTCACAACCACTTCATCCTCTATGTTTGCTTTTCTCTCCCTAACTTGCAACCTGATTGGTCAAGAGATATTTTTATGAAACAGTTAATATTTTCCAATTTTGGAAGCTCCACTGTGACCAAACACTCCACTCCAAAACTGCAGCATTTTCTGGAAACATTAGATTGGTGAGTCTGTTAGTGTTGTGTATAGCTAGTAAAGAAAAGAATCTTCTTCTCTTCCTTTCATATACGAGCTCTCATTAAATGTGCACAGAGACGTAAGGAAGAAAAATAAAGCTTGGAAGGAAGTAATAGAGATCATTGAAGCCTCTGCTGAGTGTACTGTACATACTGTTGCTAGCACAGTTTATTACTTTGCTAATCTAATATGAGAACCAAGCTAGTACGAAGCCAAGCACGTAACATGTAAACCACACAACTGATTTTCACACCGATTAGTGCGTTATTTAATCTGTGTTTAACTTTAGAAGATGCTGCAGATACAGTCAGGTTCGTAAGTATTTGGACAGTGACACAGTTTTGGTAAATTTGCCTCTGTACACGACCACCATGGATTTGAAATGAAGCAGTCAACATGTGATTGAAGTGTAGACTTTCAGGAATGGTCTACACTTTTAGGAATTACAGCTATTTTTTACAGATTCCCTCCATTTTCACAGGCTCAAAAGTAATCAGACAATTGACTGATAAGAAGTTTCATGGCCACTTGTCGTCTATTTCCTCCTTATTTCATGACAGATTAAGGAGATAAAAGGTCTGGAGTTGATTCCTGAAGTGTTTAATTTGCATTTGGTAGCTGTTCATGGGAACTACTTATGGACCGAGAACCCTGAGAACTTGGGCTGGAGTTCTGGGTCCATCACTGAAGAGTAGGAGTTGTTGAACAGGGAGAAGACGTCTCTAGTGGAGAAACTTCATCATTACTGAAGAAAATATGATGGGAATTTATAGCAAGTTCATCGAGGAAGCAGGTGGAGCTTCAGACACGCTCAGTCATTTCATAACTCCGTTTTAAACCCATAGTTCAGTGTCAGTTCTTGGAAAAAAAAAAACTTTAGAATTTCACACTAGACTGAAGCTCCAGCAGGGGTTTTAGATCTTCAGGCTTTGTTCTGCTCCACGTTCTGCCTGTTGGAGCTCGTCTGTAATGATTCTGCGTTCCAGACATCTTAAGAGAAGAACCCTAAACGTCTGAGCCCATGTTCTTAACAGGTTCCTGTCTGAATATCTAGATGTTCCACCACAAACATGCTAACTGCTCTGGTTAATGGACTCTTGTCTTTTACAGAGTGGAGTCTCCTGAACCTGCACCAGTAGAAGCGCACGATGGAGGAGATTGGAATGCTGCATCTATTTACGGCACTGTGCCCAGGTCAAAGGTCAGTGAGCGGCCAACTGAGTTCTCATACCAAACAAATAACAGATCCATGGGCCAGCAGTGGCTCTCTGGATTCACTGATCACAACCACAGGCCTTTTCTAGAACCCTTGGGTTCTTTGGTTGTCCCTCTGGAGGAACCATTAAAGGTTCTAGATCAGAAATTGTTCTAAACTAGAACCTTAACTATACAAAGATCTATTTGTTAAAGCAAAACACAAGATCTCCCTCTGTACCTACAGCAGCTTCCTCATCACTTTTTTCTCTCATTCTCTCATTTTATTTCTCTTTCTCTCTTTTTCATTTTCTCATGTTTTCTCTTCATTCTTTATCTTTTAAACCCTTTCTCTTTCTCCTTCTTCTCTCTTATTCTCTGTATCCCTTATCATTGTCCCTCCTTTTCTCACTTTTCCTGTCTCTCTGTTCTCTCCTTCTTTCTATCTTTATTTCTTTATTTCTTTCTCTCACTCAAATTTTTCTCTTTCTCATATTCTTTTTATTTTTCTCTCTCTATTCTCTTCCTTCAATTCAATCCATTGAGAATTATAGTAGTTATAGTTTTGCCAGAGTGTTCAAATGACACAGAATTTTTTTTAAATAAAAATGAATGATAATAATAATAATAATTTAAAAATGTATAACAGTATATAAGTTTGTTAAGAAGTGGACAGGAAAGCAGTAATATCAGTAGTTCTTTAAAAAAAAATCTGAGTTTGAAGAATCTTTTATTTAATGTCTACAGAAAATAAATTATTTAATATTGAAAAAGATTTTTAAAAATAATAATGAATCAATCTAAATTTAAATCAATCAAAATAAAAAATAAAAATTCAATAGTAAAAATAATAAACATGAAAATAATCTGCTTTCAAGTTCCGTTCAGTTTGTAATTATTAAAAAAAGTTATTTAAAAAATGTTAAACCTGAAAGGATTTTGTGTGTGTTTGTGGCACGGACCTGCAGAGGGCGCCGCTGATCCACGTTTCTGTTTTAGCTGATTCAGGAGATGGATGGAGACGTGTGCATGAACTTTGTAAACTTTGAAATGTATTAATATTTTACAGGGAAGAGCAGACAGGAAATGAAAGAGAAGTGAAACAGAACTGAATAAAGCAACAAATAAATAAATAAACCTGACATGTTCATGAGAAAAGCACCTGAGCTCAATATGGTGACTTCAAGAACTGATGATTTAGCCTGAGTATGTTTTCCTCAACTTCCGGGTGAATCAGGACGTCCGTGTGACTGACTTCTGCTTTCCTGGTGAAAAATTCCCCAACTTCTGAAGACTTTTTACAAATTAACTAAAAAAATTTCCAATCATTCTTTCTTCAGTTTTCTTAATTTTATCCTAAAAAGTGAACCAGTAAATTTAATGTGCATTAAAAATCTGGAACCCGTAAAGGTTCTTTGGCTGTCCCTCTCAATGTTTCAGAAAGAGTTCCTTCCAAGTAGAAGCCGATTTTTGGAAGCTAAGAACCCTTAACTCTCAAATGAACTCTTCTTGAACCCATTTTTCTAAAAGTATACACTTAAAAAATGTAAAGCCTTAAGGGTTCTTTTCTTTGTCTCTGTGGGGGAATCTTTAAAAGTTCTGTGTACAACCCAACAACATAGTTCTTCCCTGTCAGAAAGGGTTCTGAGTAGAGCCTTTTTACACAGCTAAAAGCTATTAATTATCCACGGAACCTGAACCTTTAAAGAATCTTTGTTGAAATATTTTTTAAAAAGTGTACACCCTTGAGAATTTTGAAACATTAATGGTTCTTTGGTTGTTCCTTTGGAGGAGGTTTCTGTGTCCCTACAACAGAGTGCTTCTCTATCAGACAGGGTTCCGAGCCTTAGGAACATTTAGAAAGCAAGGAACCATTCATTTTACTTTTAAAGAACCGTTGTTGAGCCTATCTTTCTTTAAAAAACAATGTACATGTCTTAATGGTTCTTTGGTTGTCCCTCTAGTGGAACCAGACAGGTTTCTGTGCAGAACCCTACACCCCCTCAGTGCTTCCCTATCAGAAAGAGTAGAACATTAAGAACTTACTACATTAGGAATCTAGGAATCATTAACTATAGTCCTTAATTAACGCTCTATTTTTCTATTCTTAAAAATGAAGCCTGAAGAAACCATTTTAAAGCTCTTTACATTTTAAAAGCCTTATAGGTTCTAGGCATTCCTTCTAGAACCTAGAACCTGCAGACATTTAAATTTTAGCGTAAAGACACTTTTCCTCGTCAGGTCCTGTTTTGTCAGATTTGATCTGTTTGAGATGAGTAAGTGTAGTAAATAAATTAGATGAGGAAGTAAGTGAGCTGTTCTAGATAATTTAATAATTAGGTGATTATGAATAATGATGAACTAAGAGCAGGCTCCGAGTAAAATGTATGGCGTCTGGTGTGTGTGTGTGTGTGTGTGTGTGTGTGTGTCATGCCGCCTCACTGGAGCTGAATAATGAGTGCTGAAAGGCGGGAACGTCGTCTGTTCACAGCACTTTGTACCTTGTCAAAATTACAAGCTGTGAACTGTGTGGGCTTTGATGGAACTCTTTTATGAGCTTGTCGCTCTGTGTGTTAGCGTGTGCTGCTGCCGTTTTAGCCTCTCAGTAAGCTCGCCATCTTAGACTCTGATTAAGCTCGCCATCTTAGACTCTGATTAAGCTCGCCATCTTAGACTCTTATTAAGGTCGCCATCTTAGACTCTGATTAAGCTCGCCATCTTAGACTCTGATTAAGGCCGCCATCTTAGACTCTGATTAAGGCCGCCATCTTAGACTCTGATTAAGGCCGCCATCTTAGACTCTGATTAAGGCCGCCATCTTGGACACTGATTAAGGTCGCCATTTTGGACTCGGATTATGGCTGCTGTCTTATACTCCTGAGTTTGCCTCTGACTGTTACAAAGCGCTGACACTGGAGACTATTTTCATTAATGTTAAATAAACACTTCACCATATCAACAATTTTTTTTAAAAGTCTGTTTATGCAGAGCGTCCGCTGTACACGTCCCTGTGAATGAGCTGTTACTATAGAAACGATAACGTACTGCACTATTGTCAGAGCTGCTGTTATAGAAAATTAATCAACACCTTCTGACCAATCACAATCCAGAATTCAGCATCAGCATAGACATAGTTATTTACTATTCATTCAGAGACTTTTATGACTAATGTATTGAGTCACATCTTTCTTTGTTTTTTTCTGTGTATTTTTTCTTCCTCTTGCTTTTCATCACTGGAAGAAATTCTTTCTATGATTCTCCACCCAGACAGAAATATGACAGAAAGAATGACAGGAAGTCTCTCTTATGTGTCTTCATGGGAATTAAAATGTCGTTGATCTTGTTCTAGAGGGATTAACGTCCCGTGAAAAATTACAAATTCCTGTTGAGCAGCAGCGCTGTACTGAAAATCTAAAACACCAGTTTACGCAATACTGATACTAAAATTAAAATCACAATATTCCAATGAGCAATGATATAATGCGTCATAATTTCAATATAATTACATGCAGTAAAGTTTTTTGTGTGACAGATGAGATATGATGTGAATTATGTAATAAAATACCATAAATACTCAAACATTGAATATGGGTCGATATCGATACCCATCCGATATATTTTTCTTTGCACTTCACGTAAAAAAAACACAAGGATGCTATAAAACGATGTACACAAAACATTAGCTTTTTGTATTCCGTTAAGCACAAACACACAAAAATCAATTACACTGCAAATATAAATATATAAATAATAAAGTATAAAATATAATAATATCAATCCTAACAAAAGATATGTTAAAGTTAAATTTGTTACAGGATCGGATATAATTTGTGCATCTGGCTTAAGAATTTGTACACACAGTCCAAACCAAAGCACATTTAAATTATTTTTTAAAAAGCCAGCATCTTAAAGCTTATGACTTTCCTCTTATTTTTTCTTCCTTAAAAAAACCGATGATGATTGTGGCTAGGTCAGTTGAGTGAGAGACACCACACCTTCCTAAAGAATCCGAGACTACTCTTTCTTTCTCCTTCCTGATAATAGCCACAGGAGCACGCAGAAATTTACATAATCCTCCACGATGTAGGTCGAGTTTTTAATCATCACCTCGCAGATGAAGGGCGAGGCTGTAAAACTAGCATGCACTAAAGTAGTACACATGTATGGGACGGAAAAAAGATTAAAAGTTTTTTGTTTGTTTCCATAAACTCATCATTGGTCTGATTGTTTTATTCCTGTCCACATGGATATCTCTGCGATCTTGAGTTTTACATTGACGTAAAAAGTTTTTTTATCGGTGCTACGTGCATTACTGCGTCATTTTCTCCCTAAATTAACAGCAAACGTTTCCAGTGATCAGAAAAAGATGGATGCTTTTGGAAGACTCTCTTTCATAAATAAATGAACTGCTCCAGATCACATCACTTTGGATATGTTAGGGGAAGGTGATATGACCAAAACATCATATCACAATATTTCTACGATATTCGATATGGATCACGATATTTAGCCTTTCTAACAAAGTGCCAGCTTTTAAAAATATTATATTATATTATATTATATTATATTATATTATATATACAAAATAAACTGAATTTAAAATTTGAATTCAGTGATACTATAATTTAATGCTTTTACTTTTAATGAATTAATGATTTTTTAAAAAGACGTTATTTAAAACGGAGGAAAATTTACAAAATTGTACAAAATTTTAATATTTTAAAAATTTTTATACTTTAGTGCACAATTTCATCATCTAATCACCTTTTTCCAATCTTCTATCTTAGCAAATAAAAACTTGAATATAGACTGATTAAATGAATATTTCTGTTTATTAGATTTTAAACAACTGTGAAATTATTAAGCCTGTTTCTATATATTTTTACTCATTTTCTTAAACTATTGGCAGATATTTTTGCTTATTTTAAGCATTTTATATTTCTAGAAATAAGCAAAATTATCTGCTGATACAATTAGCAAATTTTGAGCTTGAAATGAGTAAATGTGATAAATGAGAAACAGGTTTCATGCTCTTATATTTGTTATATAATAATCTCATAATGAGAAATATTAGATAACGTTTCCTTTATCTTCACTTGCTAATAGATCTCTTTTTTTTGCAGTCAGCTAGAAATATAAATAAATATAAATTTATAGTTACATTTAATATACATAAAACAAATTAGCTCCTCTTCTCACTTATGTTATAGCAGCTATAAACAGTCGTTCCCTCACCAGCCTCTCTTTTCAAGCGCAGCTTGATGTTGTTTGTTAGAGAGAAACCGCAAAGAAGCGTAAACTCCTCTGTCCTGAACATGTGGCAAAACTTAAAGTTACAGCTTTACCTCTGACTGTTACAAAGTGCTGACACTGGAGACTCCTTCCATAAATGTAAAGTCACAATTTCTCTTTGGTCTTGCTGTTCTTTTAGTTTGCTAGTAAGAGGATAATTAGTATTACACGCAAACTTTAACACATACCTAGTTTAAGACCACTGGCCATTACCTCACCTTTATTTCTACAACACCTTTAAAGACAAGTGTTTAGCAAAGTGCTGTACAATACAATCAAGTAATTTGAAACAGCAATGAAATAAAATACTAATAAAACAATAAAGAAAATAAAAAAGACAAACCTTAACAACACTCAAACTTTTGGGAGAATAAATACATTTTTAAATTGGATTTAAAATTGGACAACTTTACAAAGATATATATTTACATTCCCTGTTTATTGTATTTCATAGTCTTCTATCTTCCCTTTCACTCACTCAATCTCTCTCTCTCTCTCTCTCTCTCTCTCTTTCTCTCTTTCTCTAGAAAGGGGTGTTCTCTCGTTCTGAGACTGACCTCCATAAACCCAAGCGCTTTGCCACGTTCTCTTTTGCCTGGAAGAAGAAGAAGAAGAACAGAAATCTGTCTCAGAGCTCCTCAAGTATCAATGTGGAGTCAGAGGTCAGAGGTCACATCAGAGAACCAGAGGAGGAGAAGATAGAAGAACCTTCCCTCAGGCAACAAGTGCATTCTGAGCTAGCTGAGATTGAATCAGTGGACAATGATGCTGGAAGCATGCAAGGTGAAGATCCACATGCAGTAGATATGCTAGATAACACCGAGGGCATGTCTGTTTCACACAGCGACTCCTGGTTTTCTGACTGCGATAGTTACCTTACTCCTCAAGAAAGTCCTGATTGGCGTTTTGACGAGAATGAAATTAACTCTGACAGAAGTTCCTTAAGCTCAGTTGCCACAACGCCTGAAGGCCGCTGCACACCAATCGTTACCTCTTGCTTCAGCACTTCGGACCGCTCCATCAACAACAGACTCATAACCGTACACCATCCGCGAAAGTGCATCAGTGCTGATAGCAGGGATCACTCCTCCACACTTCATCAATGGGGCATGGCCAGAAAAAATCCACAGTGGATTGTATCACCTGCCTCCACCTTGGACTGGGATGTAGCTGAGAAATTCGAGGAGGTAAATGCTAACCTGGCCCTGGGCTATCCTTTACAAAGCCCCAGTCAGCTCAATGAAATCACTGATTCTAAAAACAGACCTGCAGATGACAGAGATGTATCACTTTACGAACCTGAGATAGGATTCCACAGGGACCGTTCTCCCATCATTGATGATACCATTCAAGAAAATGAAAATTTTAGGAAAAATGAGGAGAACATGGATCATGTTGCAGGTCCTGATTGTGCTTTATCCATCTCACAAGAAGTTCCTGGAGAATTAGTTCCTCTTTCCTGTCCTGATGATCCAGAGGTCATCTACTCAACAACAGAAATTAACAGCTCCTCTTTTGGTGAAAATGATGGAAATCCAGCTTCAGTAAATATTCCTCTAGCTTACCTTGAGCCAGACCTCTCACCTCCATTGACAAGAAGAAACATTATGGTATCTGACCCTGACCCTGCAACCTTTGACCTCTTAAGGTCCTCATACACCAGTGGCCTGAATCACAGCAATAACTTCTCAGATCTGCTCTCTGAACCTGACCATCCAAAGCAAGAACAAGAACCTCAAGAACCAACAGTCTCCACCAGTCTCTCATTCGATACGTTTAACAAATCCTTCTCTCCTGAAAGCATCCGCTCCACTCCCACAGATCACTTAACGAGGTATTCTTACATTTCTGATTTTTCTCACCGATCTTTCTCTGAAGACGACGAATCAGAAAATTGCAAAGGAAACAATTTGGAAGCAGATGAATGTGATGAAGAAGGAACTAATGAAATCTCAGCTCAAGCCAGTAGATCTGCAGTGTTTGAGGAGACATTCTATTTATCGGAAGAAAAGGAACCTCACGGTTTTACAGGAAATAATGAGCCTGTGTGTGAGACTGTGATACGTGGAAATGATTTTTATAGCATTAATTCGATTAACAGTAATTTGAATGAGTCATTTAACAGGAAATATTTACAAGAAGATGGAAATGCAGTGATGTTAAATACAGAAGAAAACCTTACAAGAAAGCAGGAAAGTGACATGGCAGAACCAAGAAGATTTCAAACCGAGGACATGCTTGGATCTTCTTCCATCACTACTAAGATAAAGGAGGATGTTGAAGAAAAGACATTTGGCCTGGAACAAGTGTTTCTCAGGGATGAAGGAGATACACAAGTAGAATTAAGTGGAGAAAGTGAAGCACCACCAGGTGAAGTCAACCAACAGCTTGCAGATCTCACTATTATCAAACCAGACATGCCAGTTCTGCAAGTGTGTGTGTCTGAGGAATGTGTCACTGCCCCTCCCTTCAGTCTGCACAGTGAAGTGTCAGTCACGGACTGCAAGACAGAAACACACCCGTATGTGGAGGCAGGGTCAGGCCACTCCCAGGAGTCTGGATCTCCGATACCACCACAATGGGAGGACTCGGCAGGGGGTGGAGCAAATGACAATGTTGTTAAGCTCCATGTGGATAGAGAAGACATCAATACACAGGAGCCAGAGACACGATCTGTCACCTATTACCGAGTACCAAGATTTGAATCTGCTGAGCCACGAGGACTACCAGAGACCAGAGACACTTTCCAACAAAATCAAGAGCGACAAAACGGTGCTGATCAAGAGCACCAAGACGTTGTCGAGAATCCCATCCTCCAATCAGAGAACGCAGCCGATAGCAGTAGAGATACCCGCGAAATCCTCACGGAAAGAAGCAATACTCCAGGAGGAATCGTTGTTTGCATCAGAGAGTTTGGTGAGGAGGAGGAAGATCATCAAGAATCAACAAGAGAGAGGACACTCTCAAACCTTCAGCCTGTACCAATACACACATCACTTGGCTGGTAGGTGTGCTTTTTTTCTTTCTTTCTTTCTTTCTTTCTATTTCCTTTGTAGGAATTGTGGTCTTAAGTGTAGGATGTTGGATAGTCTGAAAGTTTCTACTGTGGTGGTGCTCCAAAGTGGTGGATTCCCTGAGAATGAATCCTTTCATTTGGAAGCTTGTGTTTCCGGTCTACAGCCTGTCTCTCTTCCTCCCTCCCTTCCTTTCTCCACTTCTTACTTCTCATCTTTCAAACTCCGTCACACTCTCTGAGCTTCTTCCCTTTCAAGTTTCTAGACTCTTTTATGACAGAGTCTCAGTGTCCTTTGGAAATTCTGTCCCATTCCATGAATGTTTGAGGTTTTTTTTTTTTTCTGACCTGAGATCAGATTTCTCTGCATCTCAATCCTCATTAACAGCTCTATAGCTGGTCCTCATTAAGGAACACTGCTTACCTTGTTTTGGGTGGAGGACACACTTGATCGCACCTGTGCCCCGCCCACCAATAAAGACTTCATATCTCTCAAGCTGGGTTTATGTTTCTTAAAAAAATGGGAGAGGCAGCAATGTAGAATGAACAATATTAGACCATCGGTACAAAGTGTAACTGATAACTCGTGCTGGAGGCGTGTCTCACTCTCTTACAAATTCATGACCTATTTGAGGTTTTCCACAAATGCTTCCCTTCCTTAAAAACTTTTTTGCCTCACTCACACACAGGTCTGTAGAGTCTGGCATTAAAGCAGGTTGCATTGCTCAACTGTCGGCTGCATCACACAGATGTGTGAATGTTTCTCACATTGTCTTGCACGATTCAGTAATGGTTCGTGTAATCTGTAAAACACCACACCTCATTCCAACCTCATTTCACTTTGTCCGTTGTGACCTGTCACCAGGCTGCCAAGGGAAATTTCTTTTCTGTGAATGCTGTGAGTCCGTGTATGACAGGAATGTATGTCTTCACAATCATAATCGTTTTATCAGGCTTTACTGATGGCGCTGAAAGCTGGCCAGCCAGTTTCAATCCCCTTACTGTATATGCAGTGACATCATCGTCACATTTATATTTACGTTTACTCATTTGGCTGAAGGTTTTATCGAAAATAAGACAGGATACAACTGAGGTTCGTTTTCTATGTACATGCACGACACACAGCCGCAATTTCAGTAACAGCAACAAACGACAAAACATCATTCAGCATGAGATTATCGCAGCTGTATGTAAATTAGGTATGACGCTATAAAACAACAAATCCAAACGATCGTCCTGAATGATTCTTCGGACCAATCCTATGGCACGTGAGCATCAATGTTTCTTCAGGTCCCTGTATAAGCGTGGGTTCATCTTATTCTCTCCCTATGACCTCTCATTAACTGTGTATAGAGACATTGAAAGAAGAAAAATAAAGCTTGGAAGGAAGTAGCAGAGATCGTTGTGTCCTCTGGTGAGTGAATGTAGCTAGTACAGTTAGCTGTACTAACTAGCTAGATTTATAGCTACTATATATCTACAGCTGTTTCTCATCATAACTAAAAAATGATGGACAGGCCATGCCCACAAACGACAAGATTAGCGATCACTACAAACTCTCACTTGTGAACCCTCTGTATACACTGTGTGTCTTTCAGTGAACCCGGTTCCCAGCGTTTCTGAAAACAAGAGCTTTGACACTTTGACACATGAATTAAAACTAGAATCCTAGCATGCTTTCATAACGCTCTCCTTTTCAAACCTGCCTCTCCTCACACAGGTTTGATTTGTTACTTGACAGGTTTCTCGTGCCATTCTGGTGCGTTTGTCAGTATCGGGGCAGGAAAAGAATTCCCTACACTGATGTGTAAGGTTATGTAATTCATAGCTTGATAGTAATAGGCTGTTGAATTCTGGATCCTGATTGGTCAGAAGGTGTTGATTAGTTTTCTATAACAGCAGCTCTGACAGTAGTGCAGCTGCAAATCACAGGTTTATATTAATGCGCTCGTTCAGTATTAATACGTTATCGTTTCTATAGTAACAGCTCATTCACAGAGACTTCTATAGCAGACGCACCGCTTAATCTGATTAAACAACGTGTGTAATGATTGATATGGAAGGAGTCTCCAGTGTCATCACTACGTAAGAGTCAGAGGTAAAGCTGTAACCTTACGCTTTGTGGTTTCTCAGTAACATGACAAGCTACGTTTTTTTGTCTTGTTAACTAAAGAGAGGCTTAAACGCACCACTCTGTCGTTGATTATTTTACTATAACAGCACCACACAGGTGTTTTATTTGTTACTTAATGACCTACATAATGAGGTAATTGTTTTAGGAAGTGCCTCTGAAAGCCTGGACATGTTCTCGATATTACACTGACATGATGTGTACACTGCAAACACTAAAAAACAGTTCATTACTTTAATGTAAAAAGGATAAATTGTTGTAGTGGATGAGTGTAGAACTAGTTCTTCCTTTCACTCTCAATGCAATGTTGTTATATTTAGCTGAGCTTTGTGCAGCATAACCTGTCAATTATCACAAAATGCGAGTGAATCTGTAAACGAAAGTGATGATTGGTTGTACTCGCCTTCTTTGTACTTGGGCCAAAAATCATGCTGGCACTTCAGAGGTTTTTTTCCACTTATCTGTTTAAACATGACAGTGTAAGTGTGTTTTCGTGTAACTCCAAACCATTGTCCAATTATAGTGTATCAGATCTTATGATATCTCATTATATAATGTTTTATTTTTAATATCTAGGAACTTCAGTGTACTTTAATTAAAATTGTGTCCTTATTTAACATCCTTTACATTAAATAATGACCCCCACACTCACATGATTTATGGGCTGTAAACAAAAAAATGACCAATAAGAAGCACTTTTAGCCTTTAACCCGGGGATTCCCAAAGTTTTTGTGCCAAACGACCCCAAATAGCAATAGTTCCTGCGACCCCCAAACCTTCACCACTCTAGATTTATTTATTCCAGATTTATAATCTAGGATTTGTAAATCCATATTCAGCAAATGTTTCGTTCATTTTCTTGACGTCTCCCTTTCCACCGAGTCAGGGTCACTCCATATTGTCTCCAAGTAACATTTCAAAATCCATTTTCATAGTTAGTGCGATATTTGTAATATTCATGTGCACTCTAAAAAGTGATAATGACCTTATGTAGCTTTTACACATTGATATAATGTCCATGTTACTACAATAAATTTCTATTCTGTTAATATATTTCTATTTCATGCGTTTAACATAAACCTGCCATTTGTTACCTGTTTCCTTTTTTTTGTTGACCCTACGTATTTCACTTAAGTGGAAATTCTGCCCTTAATTTAAATATGTTGATGTCTATGAATTATTTTTTAAGTGTGTAAAATAAATGAACAAAACAAAAGAGGACCCCTAGTTTTGGACTCCCTGATTTAGCTTATGCTTGATTTATCATTAACTGAGCAGTTAAGAGCTTTGCTAAAGAGCTTTGTGACTATAAACACAGTAAAGATTTACTCAGAATTATAATGTTTAATATCTTTAGTGCTATATTAGTTTAGTTTTTAGTTTTTTTTTTTCTGCCAGCTGGTTTTAGATCAGACTCGGCTAAATCGTAGTTAAAGACTCTTAACTGAGGTCCTCTGGCAGTCTTGGGATTTGAACGTATAACGTTTCTTGTCAAACAGAATCATAACCATCGAGCTAGCACTCTTTCTCTCCACCCATGCTGAACTTTTCTATATTTTGTAGTGCTAAAACCTGGAACTGTAACAGACTTGACTGGGATTTCAGGAATCTACAGGGATCAGGAATGTTGCAGGGGAAAAATCAGTATAGTTTGCAAAATAATTTAGACATAAACAACATCCTCACTGTGAAGCATGGTGGAGGTAGCATCATGTTACCTACACTTGTCCTCTTGGTTGCTTCTCTGACTAATCCCCTCTTTACCCAGACTCTTTTGGACTTTTTGTGGACGGTCTCCTCAAATCATTTTCATGGCATATTCTTTCCATTTTTTTTTTTTTATATAATGGATTTACTGACTCTCTGTAGGATGTTCAAAGTTTGGAATATTTTATACAGAGAGACCCTGATTGATACTTTTCCAAAACTTTGTCCTGGAATTGTTTTTCTAGCTCCGTGGTCTTCATGATGCTGAAACAATGACCAAGAACAAGGACTTTTGACCTTTAGTGGACATTTAGCATGCGATTCTGTCCAAGTGAGGAAAATCAAATCCAAGCCAAACATTTCTGAACAGTGGCTCTCTGAATATAAACACAATCATGATTTATTTATTAATTATAATAAACACAATCATGATTTATTTATTAATTATAATGTTTAATGTTTTTCTGGTGCAGTATTAAGAGCATTAAGTCATATATTGTTCAAGTATTTAAAAGCTAAGAGTTCGGACCGAGTTCCTCTGGCACTCGTGAGATTTCTAACTCACATCAAGTTAGCACATATCTTCACATCTTCACATACAGTGGCTTGCATAAGTATTCACTCCCCTTGAACTTTTCCACATTTTCAGTGTTACAACCTGCATTACTCAGCGACACAATCAAGATGCTAAAGGTAACTCAACATGCTACCACCACCATGCTTCACAGTGAGGATTGTGATATTTTTGTGAACTATAGTGACCCCACAGTCTCTTAAATACAATGGGCTATTTTGCGTAGATTCATGACAGGTAATTCTGAACATGATGCTACCTCCACCATGCTTCACAGTGAGGATGTTGTTTATTTATAACTTATATATTTGTTGTATATTTAT
>CM040466.1:25489624-25500906 GCA_022758105.1 Pangasianodon gigas
AATTCATGTAAACGATTCTACTTTTCACTCAAGTTGTAATGAAAAAAAAAAGGGAATACGAAATAGAAGAGTTTTGGACTCCACTGTGCATATTTTATTTGGGCTGGTTTTCTTGAATTGTTTGTTTTCTATTTTTCTAGTATTAACATGTCTTTCTTTCTCCTTCTGTTTTTCTATTTTCCTCCTGTTCTAGGTTCCCTCATGCCTCATTCCCTCTCCTCAGCACAGTAATCGAAGAGTCTGACGCCGAGGTTCCCGTAGAAACTTGTCCTGAATCAGACACAGACATGAGTGTGTCTCATGTTGGGGTGCTGAGCACCACGTTAACTCTAAAGCCCAAAGTGCCTCAGGAAAGACGAGAAGACGGCAAAAAAGTGCACAAGGTGTCGCTGGTGAACAACAGCAGCACCACAAACAGCTCCGTGCATCAGAGACGTGTTGTGGATGAATTCGAAAATGGGGTTAGAAACGACGACACTGTGGACAGTGGAACCAGACAGGAGCTGGTCGACGACTGGAAGCCGAGGCACGACGAGTACCGTATTTTTGAAGGAGAATCGAGATCTTCTTTAACAGACAGATCGGAGTCTGAGGTTTCAGGTAGCACACACCTATATTCTTCACTCTCCAGCAGCTCCGAGTATGAACCAACCGCGCACTCCTCCCTCTCCTTCTCTTCTGAGCGAGAGTGGGAAACCCTGCCCTCTGCCGTCTCCTTGGACACAGCTGGTAGTCACGGTAACACTACCTGGTGGAATGCGAAGAGCGAAGTCCAGGTGAGCAATGAGAGCCAGACAGGTGGGAGGAGCTGGGCAGGGCTTGCTGAACCTGCCAGGGAGAGTGAAGTGGAAAGAGACGGAGAAAAAATAAATACAGACTCGCATTACAGCACAGAGGAGACGGACGAATTCCTCTCCGGTGTCTTCAAGGCGACTCGTGTGGAGCTTTCTCCCACTGACGCCGATCCGGAAAGCCCAGCACTCACCTCTCCACATGACATGGACACTCTGGTGGACACACTGAAAAGCATGGCGCCTCCTGTTCGACACCGGTCCCTACGCGGCACCTCCAGTCTGCCTTTCTTGTCTCTGCCGCCGATTGTTGAAGATGCCACCAGCACCGCTGCTCTTGGGGTTGGGGTTTCTGGCATCTCCAGCCCGACCTCTCCTGCACCTGCCGAAACTTTCAACAGCCTGCCGCCGGACCTGGGGTTGAACTGGAGCACCTCCAAAGATATGCGTTCTCCTCTGACGATGATGACCATGCTAAAGGAGCAGCAGGGTCAGGATCCACAGGGACGCTCTCTTATCTTACCGCAGAGAGCTTCAGCTCTCAATAGCATCATCATGCGCAAGAGCTCGCTTCCAAACCTCAAGCTGGATGAGGGATCTCACGTTAACGGTATTTTCGGAACCTCACGTCTGGACCACAGCCTGCTGTTTTCCAATTACCGTTCTGAACAGACGGAAGAGAACGGCAAGCCATCAGGTCACCTGTCTCTCTTCCGAGCAGCCTCGTTGCCTGAGGTTAACTCCGGACACGACTACCTCAGCAAGATTTCCGGGCCGGACTCGTTGGGGTCTGTAGGGTCCTGTTATGAGCTGTCTCTCCTCACATCGCCCCCAAGCTCCCTTCCAGGGTTGATCGAGACGTCTCATATCAGCAGGAGCCCTTTGGTCATCCACAGCCCCACTCCTGAGAGTCCTACCTCCAACAACACACCTTCTATGTTGCATAGCCTTTCACCAGAATCATCAGTTAAACCCCCGAGCCTGCAGCGGAGCCTCAGCGTCGGCGCATCGTCCATCGGATCGCCTGTCCATAATGGCCTCGGAAACAAGTTCGGTGTTACCCAGGAGCCTGGACCAGACAGGAACCTGCTGGCCAAGTACAAAGCGTTCCCAGATGCCTATGTAAGTAGTCTTTGAAACTGTGGAATGGTAGACAAATTTTGGGATCTGGATATTATTTTGGTGTCTTATGTGACCTCTTTAAAGTTTAAATATTAACAATGTCAGGTTAAACTGTAGCAAGTTGTCACACTAAATGACTTTTTTGTAGCAGATCAATGCTCGTTTGCAGTTCTTGAGTCACAGGGTATCGTCTAACTGTGTAAATTTTGAGAAAAGACATTTTGGGACTTTCCTTTTCCTCCAAAACAAGGTGCTGCTGTGACACTGTAGAGCACAGGCAGTGAAAGGTAACAGGGAACAGAACACCTCAGAGGAAAGGGATTACAATGGAGCCTCAGAGACTCGTATCCATTACCACATGCCTCATGCACTATTCACATTTCTTCTTTTCTTCTAGAGTGGACTAGCTCTCCTGTCGTCCTCTCTCTCACAGCGCTAGTCCTGTCTGCTTTAGAGTTTAGTGACTGTAAAGTCATCCAACATCTTTTAAGAGTTGTTCAAACAAAAATTGACATTTGAGCAAACAGCAGGACTTGACACAACCCTGCACAGAGTTTGTCACCTGCTTGCAAAGTTTGATGCAGAGTTTTGTTCTTGATTAGCATGTAAACACATCTGTAACTTCTTGCTAGCACAGCAGCTTCACAGCAAGTAAGAATTGGATGTAATAAATTTAAAAATACCCTGAGGTCAGAACAGATAGCGCTGAAAACTCAGGCAGGTCTTTGGTGCAGACATGCTCATGCTTTCAGATATTTTTTTTTTAATTAGTACATTTTTTTTAATGTGCATCCTGTACCTTTTTTTGGTTTTTGGTTCATAAACTCTCATGTCATGCCCTAGCATGTCGTCATAAAACGTTATCAGCTGTGTGTGCTCAGCTCGAGGCGTGATGTAAATATCATTACTGCTCCTGCTCCTGCGCTGTGAACATATCACACTGCTTTCAAACAACAACAGATGAATGTGCTAGCTTCCTCCACGGTGCTAATTGCCCTGATACCCGATGGAGTTTGACAGTGATGTGTACTTCTGCACACACACACACACACACACACACACACACACATACACTTAAACACACTTAATAGCAGGTCTTGTGTACACTGAGTGAATGTGTGTATTGCATGCACAGGGTACAGGAAGTGTAGGTGTGGGCTAATGATGCAAATTCCTGAAGAAACCTGCTGTTTTTAAATGGTTGGAATCGTTCCTTTGATACATTTCGACAGAAACAGGTTGTTTTGTTTGTTTGTTTTTTTTTTTTTTGTCATTTTGACCCAAGAATTCATAAGAATTCCTGAGAAATTCATGAGCACTACAAAGCAAGAACCCATGATGAGACTACTTTGAAATAAAAGAAGATTTTGTAATTAAAGATTATTACTCATACTACTACTACTAATAATAATCATTAATGCAGAGTAAATAAAAACAGAAGAAATTATAAAATTAGAAGATGTAAATGAAAAACAAAAATGAGAACAAAAAAATGTATAAAGAAAAGTTAAAAAGAAAATGTACGCAAATAAATAAATCAAAAATAGAGTGTATAAAAATGTCTTTAGCTGCTTTTTTAAAATGATATACTGTAGTGAACTTCTCAATACTTTATTATAAAACTGATTTGGGGGCGGGGTCACGGATGAGCTCGGTTTGTGATGTCATTAAAATGTAGAACCTGCGTGCTAATTTGGTTAGCTAGCTAGGTATCTCAGCTAATGTTAGCGATGAACTGATCGTGGTTGTCATGGTAACATTGAAATCTATTTTGACAGGACTTTGGCTGTAAAATAATGAGAAAACGAGGAAGTCACTTGAGACTCTGAGACTGAAATCTCTCTCACGTGAGCTAGTTTACTAGCAAGTTACTTAACCAGCTAGCTAATTTAGCTCATTTTAGTGCTATTAGGAAGTTAAGGATGGCAGGAGGATTATGGGGCGTTACCAGATTTGCATATTCATGTATTCATGTATATTCATAGAAGGTCACAGGTGCCTCGGTTATTTTCCAGCTGCTGTGCTGTGTTATTTGTTGTGTTTTAATGCACTTTCGTATTTCATGTTTTCAGTTTTATTTCGTGTGTATCTTATCTTACGCTGGAATCCTATCGATGGTTAAAAAAAAAAAGAGGAAACTGGTTTGACAGAATAGTTAGCGAGTCTGCAGGTTTATGAAGAATTTCCATTGTGATGTTTATAATCGCTTGCTGCAACTTGTGTAAAAACGTCCGGTACATACAGAGAAGATTGTAGAGGAGGAATTTAATAACAATCATATTTTTAATCAGTGTTAATAATGTGATGTTTCTTTGAGTCAGGCTGTGTGTCACATCACGCTCAGACACACCCAGTCATCGATGAGTGTGTGGTGTTATTTGAATAAAAGTTGATGGAAGGAACCGGGTGAGATATTATTAAAATCATTACATGCAAGTCTGTGCACAGTCGGCCGCGTCAACACGTTCCTTCCCTCGGGCTTTTAAACACGTCTGTTCACTCCCACGCTGTGTGTGTAAAGATCTCTGAGCTCTGATAATACATATGTAGCACATACATTTTATTTTATAAACATATTGCGACATAAAGCTGTGATTTAATGATAATTTATTTAACCCCAGGGTTCTTGTAAAATAAAATTCTGTCTTGTAATTGGTCCGAACAGCAGCTCAGACAGAAGTGCAGCTGCAAATCACAGGTTTCTAAACAAAATGTTATAGTTTCTACAGTAACAGCTCATTCACAGGGACTTAAACTTTAATGTGAATTTTTCATCTTCGGAGATTGTAAGTTTATGTAACATGTATGGAAGAAGTCTCCAGTGTCAGTGCTTTGTAACAGTCAGAGGTAAAGCTGTAACTTTAAGTTTTCTGACGTCTTCAGGACAGAGGAGTTTACGCTTCTTTACGGTTTCACAGTAACATAATGCCTTATGTTTTTTGTCTTATTAACTTCAAGAGAGAAAAAATTTAAGCTGGTGAGGAAACGATTGTTTATAGCTGCTATAACGTACGTGACAACAGGAACTAACTTGTTTCATGGACATTAAATGTAACTATAAACAGATAGAAAGTCTGGTGTGTCGTTCTTTAACAAATCATAAAGTGTAATCTTCGGTAAATTGCTGTAGTGTAAAGAAGAATAAAACACTTCAGAACGTGCTGATGGAGGAAAATAAACTTCCCGTCGCCTCAGTAGTGATGAAGCACTGCTGCAGTTAGCATTCAGCTAAATTCCCACTCGTCATTTACAATACACTCGTTCATCTGGCAGCCGCTTTTCTCCAAAGCCATTTGCAAGTGAAGCGGAATCTAATCAAGCACAAAGCTGTTTAGGGCGAAGCGTTACGCTCGAGGGACGAGGCTCTTTGCCAGGCCAACATTCTGGCCCTGCAAGAGAACTTCATTTTTTTTAATCTATTGTTGTCATGTGAAAACCACCAGGAGAAGTGAAGAGAGAAAAAAATTTGTCCTTAGAAAAAAAAGGAAATGTGAGAAACTGTCTCCTGTTGTACTGAATATCAGTGAAATTAGCTAAAGGCACTAAAACATGTCTCTGCATTTCATTGTAGCTCTGAACAACACAAAAACAGCACAATGCAACTGGAATTGCAGAAGGGTTCTTCAAGGGTTCTTTAAGCGTTCTTTAAAAGCTCTTAGCCGCCAAAAGGGTTTTACGTGGAACTCTTAATGATAGGAAAACGCTGGATTTCTACAAAGGTTTTTTTGTTTGTTTGTTTTGGAGTGTACAGTCTTACTAAAGGGGTTCTTCGAGTGGATAAATAAAGATTATTAGCTAAGAATGAAGTTTCTACTTGTAACCTTGGAACCCTTTCTAATAGACAAACACTCTGTTGTATGAGGAAAATAATTTGCTATTTACCTCTTTAATTTATTTATTTATTAAGTTTATTTATTAATGTTTTTGTGAGGACCTGATTTTTGACATTTTTTACAGTATCTTGTTTAAATTATTTGTTTGAGCCAACTTGCATTGAAGTAGCATAAGAATGTGTCCATATGAGAGAAAAAAAAGTATTTACAAATTGCTTAAACTCTCTGTTTGTAATAAGTGTAGCTTATTTTTTTGCTGAATTGGCGTTTTTTCAGCGCGCGTCAGTCAGCGTGCTGTCGAGTGATTTATGCCAGTGGAATTCCTGCACAGCGTCTGTTTGAGGCTCTCAGGCGAGCTATAAGGAGAACCCAGTTTACCACCACAGAGTCCAGAGATCATGTGGTTTCTGGGTTTGTGTGTTTTGCGATCAGGAACACGCTCTAATCAAACAGACGTTTGGCAGATAATTTTAGAGTTTTAGCTGTCAGTCCTGCTTTCGTAACCACGGCTCCGTGAACATGCAAAGACTTCTGGCTGAGTGTTAGAGAAAACACGGCCTCTCCTTATTAAACCAAACACACACACACACACAGTCATTAGTCATGCATATATACTCTGTCAAATAGTGTGTGTTAAGGTATTAAGATATAACCACAGGACACCCAAAAGCCTGCACACTCCACAAATGTGGCTGAGAAGTCCAAAAATCCTGTGTGGAATTTTCCAAAAATTATGTTTGAGTCTCAGCAAACATGTGAAAACTGTTCTGTGGTCTGATGAGACCGAAATAAAACTTTCTGGACTTGGCACTTAGAGTTACGTTTGGCAGAAACCCCAAACCGAGAACACCATTCCTACTGGGAAGCATGGTGGTGGTAGCATCGTGTTCAGCGTTACTCACCCTTGTCTTCTTGGTTGTTTCTCGGACTAAACCCCTCTTTATCAGGACACTTGTGGACTTTTGGTGGGCGTTCTCCTCTAGGCAGAGTCACGGTTGTGTCGTATTCTTTTATTTTTAATAATGGATTTAATGTCACTCTGTGTGTTTTTTTAAATAATCAAACCCTGATTAATACTTTTCCAGAACTTTGTCCTGGACTTGTTTTGATTGCTCCTTGTTCTCCTTGGTTTTGGTATGTTGTCTAACATACTCTAGGAGCACGTGTATTTATTTTGAAGTCACGTGACACTTTAATTACACGCAGCTCGACCCCATTCATCTCCTTATGAGACTTCTTAGTGCAACACCAGAACTAATGTATGGATCTCTTAGCAATCTCTTGGAGGGGTGGATGTGATGTAGGTGCTTATGCAGTCACTAAACTATTTTTTAATTTTATTTCTGAATAATTTTACAAACTGTAGACTTTTCCTCATCCACTTCAATGTTACGGTCTATTATTTATTTCAGATTCATGATGTAAAGTCCCAGTAAAGTCCATTTCAATTCCAGATTGTAACAGTACATAATATGGAAACGTTCAGGGGGAGGGAAGGGGGGTGAATACTTATGCACAGCAATGTATTATGTATAAAACACACCTTTATCATAATGGTGTATTAAGACAACCCAGTTTCTTTTATTTACACGATTAACAGTGTGCAAATATACGCTCTTTCACTGACTCGGATATGAAATGAATAAACAGTGGTATGTTTTTTTAAAACACACAAAACTATAATTACACAGTGTGAAAATGATGTTTGTCAGGTTTGTTGCTATGTATTTGTGTGTAATGTCTCTAAACCTTTTCCTTCTGCAGCTCACTAAAGAGAAAGAACACGGCAAACTGAACCCTCGGCCTGGGAAGGTGAGTCGAATCACTAACATACACACCTCTATAGACTAACACACACACCTCTATAGACTAACATATATACCATATGTGCCATAAGACCATCAGTGCTTTAATGTAATTAAAATAAATTTAATTAATAAATCATTATAAATGAACTAAACACAATATAAATCTATAGGACTGAATCTATTAAAGTGAAGCAAATCCTGTAATAGACAGTGACATTAACCTGAGAGTTTTCATAGGGCGTGTGTGTGTGCGTCTGTGTGTGTGTGTGTGTGTGTGTGTGTGTGTGTAAGTATAACGAATACAGCGCGGTACTTTTTCCAGTCATTGTTAAAAAAAATATTATAAACACTACTTATAATGTGTCATGTTAATAGTTTATAATGTATTATAAGCATTATGTATTAATTTATATTTAGAATGGCATTATAATTACTGTTTATAAAGGTGTGTTTTAAAAGCTCTTTATGATGCATTATACTGACCATTCATAATGTTATAAACACTAAAAAGAGTAGTGTAGTGAAATGTAATTGTAATGTATAATGCCTTATTAATGCATTATAACAATGTTCATATTTCTTATATCATTAGATTTCCTCTCACCAAAGCCCATGTTTATAATTTATAAAGCTTTATGACTAAGCTTATTGTAATTTAAGAAAATAATGATTACATAATGTAGTATTAATGTATTATTAATTAATGTAGTATGAATGTAGCACACTGTTATAAAACGTAATAACTTGCATCTTTTTCAGTGAAGATGTTATTTTTAAAACTGATGTTACGTTGCGTTTTTTAAATTTTTATATATATATATATATATATATATATATATATATATATATATATATATATAATTTCACGGTTCGACCTTTAGAGCAGTTTCTTTTCCAGATCGCTCCTCAGACACATTTTTGTAATCCTGACCAACAACAAATTAAAGGTCAGACCTGTTCCTACAAGCAGATCATGTCTGTCTTCTGCAACGTCTTTAACGTCCTGACCTTTACAGTCCTGACATTAAGAGCGTCTCACACTCCTGCTCTGTTTAAACACATAATTCCCTCACAAACGCTTTAATCACTGACTAACGTGTTAGACTATAATCTAATCTTTAACGCCATCACACCGCTTTACCGCTCAGTGTTTTATTAAAAGTACAAACAAGAAAGAAAATGTAAAACAGTTAAGTTAAACACATCATGTCTGCATACCAGTGTTGTAAAAGTAAACACACCCACACTGTGTGTGGATATTCTGGGAAAACTGCAGTAAAGCAGTGACATTGAGCCAAATTTAGATAAGGACAGGAACTGAGTGAGTTTTTTTTAACTATTGATATTTTTAAATCCATGACACACTTAAAAAAAAACAGCATAATGATAATAAATTGAATCAGTTAGCCAATTCAGCATGATTTTTTAATGTTTTATTTATATATAGCACTTTCAATAGTGAACACTGTCTTTAAGGAACTTCACAGAAATCCAGATGTAGATTCAGAGATGGATCGCTCATGATGGTGATGAAGTGAGGGAAAACCTCACTGAGATGACATGAGGGAGAACAACTAAAAAAAAAGGGCTAAAAAGGGAACACAGGATAGTGTGATTATAAATCATAACTCTTCTACGAGTGTATACAGTAGAGTCAAGCAGTGCTAGGCGAGTTTAAAGGAACCTCAGAGAGAACGAGCATCAAGGTCTTAATGATTTCAGTAGTGTTTTAGCTTTAAGTATCCAAGTGAAGGTAAAGACTGTAAATGATAGAGACCTGGGTGTAAACTGTTCATAGCAAGTGTAATTATTAGGGTATGTAAGTGAGACCATCCACAGCGATCTCACGGCAAACTGTAGGCTAGATGTGCGAGGCCATCCTCAGCAGCAGAGAGGGATTTACAGGTGAGTGAGGCTCTGAGAAGAAGTAGAGCATCAGGATGGATCAGACAGGTCCGGAGAGCAGGAGGAGTCAGGATCAGTGATGGGCAGCAGGAGTAACGTGTGTAGAGAGAGAGAGAGAGAGAGAGAAAGAGAGATTATTAGGCATGCTCTTGTCCTGTAATGGTTAAAGAAGATGTATATTATGTGCAGAGTGCAAGCAGGGACTCCAGCTATGACAGCGTAACTAAAAGGAAGAGTCAGAAGGAAACACATGAGACATGAGCCTGCGTCTGACTGGAAAGCTGTTCCATAACTGAGGGGAAAAAAGGGAAATGTTTTTCTTTTTCTCAGCCGTTAACTGGGAAGCGAGGTCACGGCACGCTACATTACGATAACGTAGCTGTATTGTTGCATGTTGTTATATCCCTTAAAGTTGCATAACGTGTTTTTTAACCTTTAGAGCAGAAGCGTTTCTTTTCCAGATCGCTTCTCAGACACATTGTTGTAATCCTGACCAACAACAAATTAAAGGTCAGACCTGTTCCTACAAGCAGATCATGTCTGTCTTCTATAGCGTCTTTAACGTCCTGACCTTTACAGTCCTGACATTAAGAGCGTCTCACACTCCTGCTCTGTTTAAACATATAATTCCCTGACGAACGCTCTAATCACTGACTAACGTGTTAGACTATAATCTAATGTGTAACGCCATCACACCGCTCTACTCCGTTTCATTCCTCTTCTGAGTTTCAGTGTTGTATATAAAGTACAAACAAGAAAGAATATTTTTTAAAAAGTGATTTGGATGGATGATTCACATTTATAGATAGAGAAAACCACAAAATTTTCCTAGCTACTATGACATGTCAGTGTATCCGCCATTTTGGAAAGATCCAAATGAAATTGTAAGATACTGCAGATGGATGAAGAGATGTGACTCCACCGTAATAAAATCATCAATAACTCGCTTTATATTCAACCGAGTTTTATAAAACTTGCTTTGTTATGAACGTCACACATTTCTGCATATTGCAGGGGATGTAAAAGTAAACGCACCCACACTGTCGACATCCTGATTGCTGGAAAAGGATAGAAATTATCATACAAATATTTTTAGTCCTGTGTGTGTTTTTATAGCTATTGATATTTTTTAAATCCATTACATACTTAAAAACAAAACAGCATAATGATAATAAATAAAACTAGCAATCCAGAGACATTTTTAATTCACCTAACAGGAATATTATCAATAATGAGACTAGGTAAATAAGAATTATATAAAGAATTATATAAAATATATATAATTATATACCTTTAATTAAACATATTCATCATAAATTATGAAGACGAGCCAGCGCACACTTGTTCCATTTTGGTTTTTCCCTCTGGAGTTATCTGTAAAAGGTTCTATGTAGATCCCTACAGTAAAGGGAGAACCTTAAGAACCCTTAACTCCCTAAAGAACCCTTGAGGAACAGCGTGATGTCATTGTGTTAAACGCACAACTGGAGCTGAGTCGTGATTTTAGACGATAGAGGACTGTGTGCTGGTTTACAGGTGTCTCTGCTCACGCTGCCCCCGGTGGCTGGAGCCGGTACTGCAGCTAAGTGTCTGTTCTTTACCGGAGTTTTAGGATTTTTGATTTTGATTAAAGCTGCTGATTTCTTTTGCTCTTTATTAGATGTTCATATACAGTCGTCCAGGACGGCAAGGACAGAGGATCGAGGTGAAAGGAGACGTGATGGACGCTACGGAGTGGGAGTTTCCAGAAACCATCTCCATTAGAGTGGTCCGAGGAGGGTGAGGATTGAATCTGACACACACACACACACACACACACACAC
>CM040466.1:25504307-25551689 GCA_022758105.1 Pangasianodon gigas
ATATATATATATATATATATATATATATATATATATATATATATATATATATATATATATGCAGTTTTACAAAATTGCAAAATCACTGAATTAGCTTAATGTTGCTGTCTGAATTTTTCTTTCTTTTCATTTATTTATTTTTGGTAAAACATAAATCCAAACTTTCACACCGATAGATCCAGGAAGTGACATCGCAAATCAAAAATTTATTCAATAATTAATATTTGTTTACACACACACAGAAAAAAAACATTATGAACATTCTTATTTTGTTTAATAGTATTTTTTGTTGAAAAAAAAATTGTGTGAAAATGTTATTTATTGAAAACTAGGCTGTAAACTAAGCTTTTATAATTATAATTAAATTTAAATTTTATAATTGAGATGCAATTTTTAATCCTTTTTTTTACACACTGACTTAATTCTCTGTAGACAAGCAGAATTTGTGATTTATAGTCCGTACAGTAAAGACAGTATGAAATACGGAAATTTCAAATGAAGTTTATTTTATTAGAAAGACCTTTTACTTCGTATTTATTTTACTAGTCATGTATTAGCATTTTAAACACTTCCCGCATGTGATGATTTTTTTCCTGACGTCAAACGTGTCGCTCTCTCAGGACTACAGCGTTCCTGAGATCTGTCTCTTCCCCGAGGAGAACGCTGAGGGAAAGAAAGTGGTGTTCAGGGACACGTCAGACGACGCCCGAATCTACGGCTTCCCCATTAAAGCCAACTCCATCATCATCAACGCTGGGCTGTGAGTGACGCTAATAAAGTAATAACACGTGCAAATGAAGTCCTTTAGCTATAAATAGGACAGAAAACTGTAATGAATTCATTAAAATATATATAAATATAAAGAGAATATTAATAAATATTCATTACTTAATAATATCGTGACTTTAAAGTCCACCAAAGTTTTTTTAAGATCAGAGGAGACGCATCTTAATCAGAGACACATTTTATCTGGAGGAGTGAATATTTAATGGATAAAATGATTAAAGTTTCTCTGTAAGTGTAGCAGATGAGTGCTGGGTCAGCTTATCCTTCACACCGTGAACACGTTTTCTTTACAGGAGAGTGCATCAAATTAACAAAACACTGGCTTTACTTTATTAATTCATTGCAGATTAAAAGCGTTATAAAATCTCCTACATTCTGCACAAACATTATGATTTTATGATCTTGATTTAGTGTGTCGTGTGTCATGATATAAAAAAATGAAAAATAACAGGATGTGCTGGATCAGGTGCTATTCCATGCGCTGCTGAATAACAAATGTGGAAGCCATTTTGTTAAATTAAACCAAATTTACAACTAGGACTATTCATGCAGCAATACATTGGTGATATATCATCATATTAGTCTTTTTATTTTTATTATTAAATTGCTTTTACATTACATTGTATTACATTTGACAACAACAACAAAAAAATCCACTGTTTCACTCTTCAGTCCGTATTTTCTATCCCTGAGTTTTCTCGGCGTTTAAAGGTGAGTGTTTGTGTTTAGATGCGGTAGTCTAGACGCTTCTACTTAAGAATGTGGTAACCTCGGAGGTGTGAACTACACGCAGGTGATTTTAATAATCTGAATCTGAAGCTCAGAAACTCCACTTAAGCAGCTGCGTAACCCAACTCTGAATACCTGGAACTTTCCTCACGTAAACGCTTACGTAACATTTGAGCTCAAGTTGCTAAATCTGAATACGAATGTGAATCGTTTTAGTGTTTTACTAAAGGACTTGCATCACTAAAGGAATCCTGTTGCGCATCACGATTAGCGAGTCGCTCATGCAGTTCTCTCTCTCCGTGTTGTAGGTGGCTGGTGTTCGCCGAGCCGTTTTTCCAGGGCGTCCCGCGGGTCCTGGAGGTCGGAGGCTTCCCAAATCCAGCCGCCTGGGGCGTCATGCACCCCTACGTAGGCTCGCTGCATCCTCTCAAAATCGTAAGTGTGTCACACTGTAAAACACGGCTTTAGTGTGAATCTTGTTGGAATGCAGAGTTCATGGAGTTTCGTTTGTCTTTCAGGGAGAACCGAGAGTGGAGAGACCCAACGAGCCGAAAGTAAGACACCCTAACACTGAAGTACAATCGTAACGCACATGACACGTGTACTGTGTATGAGCTGTGCACGTGTGTGTGTGTGTGTGCATGTGTGTGTGTGTGTATAGGAGTGTCTCTGATGTGCCGTGTTGTTGTTTAATTCTTAGCTGGTGATCTACGAAAAACCGTATTTCTCCGGGAAAAGCCGAGAGATTTACACCAACATGAGAGACTTCATAACCAAAACAGACCAACAGCAGATGGCCTTCATGTACAGCGTCGGGTCCATGAAAGTCATCGGTGGCATGTGAGTGTGTGTGTGAGTGAGTGTGTGTGTCTGTGTGTGTGTGTGTGTGTGTGTATACAATTCACCATAGGTTTATTTTCATGTGCAGCTGTAACTGAGAGTTGTAATGCTGGCATCTTGCTAAATTATTTGCTAATTCCTTTATCGTTCTCATGTTCATCGCTGTCCAAAATTTCGTTCGTGTCTCTTAGCGCTGATGAAATGCCCAAATGTTATATTTTCCCGAGTTCACGCACAATTTTAAATTCCTGCACAGCATTTAAATTCCTAAATCTCTTTAAATTCCTGTCCCATTTTTTAACCCTGTGTTCACACCAGCAGAGATTTTCTGTCTTGTGTTGCTCAGATCACGTTACGTTGATCGCTAGTGGGCGTGTCCTGTCTTTAATTCACTGCCACTTGCGATGTTTTCATTGGCTAGTGCTGAAAAATAAAATATCACCCATTTGACCACAAATCTTATTCATTTCTTCAGAAAATAAAATTCTGGATCATATCCATGCTGTGCAACACTGTCTCCTAGCAACACAATAAACCAAAAACACTTTTCTGTGGTTTGTTATAGAAAATTTTTTTTTCCTTTAATTTGCAGTAAGAACAGAGCTGTAGATAAACACGGCGAGTTTCAGTGTCTGATTCATAAACTGCAACTAGGAGCAAATATCTGGAACCAAAAAACACAGATAATGTTTCATAATGAAATTTTTTTTTTTATAAAGTTCAACTTGCCCCGCCCACTTTGTTTTCCCAGCCACACCTCTTGATAATGTTTTTTCTAACCCCACCACTTTTATAGACAAAAACACAAGACTGTATTTGCATATACATACATATTACACCTTACGATTATGAAAACAGCGCCCCCTGGTTCTTATGACTGGTACTGTATATATGATAACGTCCACTTTCATCCAATCATAATGTTTATTAATGATTTATTATCACATTTATTATCACTGAGGAGTAGTGTGTGGTATTGTGCAAAAAATATGATTTGTTAAAATTGTATTTGTAAAAACACTTCTGATATTTTTTGTAGAAATTTACACAACTTTTTATTTATCTTGTCCGTCTCGCTCTCTCTCTGACTCTCTCTCTCTCTCTCTCTCTCTCTATCTCTCTCTGTCTCTCTCCATCTCTCTGTCCGTCTCTCTCCATCTCTCTTTCTCTCTCCGTCTCTCTCTCTTTCTCTCTCCGTCTCTCTTTCCATCTCTCTCCGTCTCTCTCTCTCTCTCTCTCTCTCTCTCTCTCTCTCTCTCTCTCTCTCTCTCTCTCTCTCTCTCTCTCTCTCTCTCTCTCTCTCTCTCTCTCTCTCTCTCTCTCTCTCTCTCTCTCTCTCTCTCTCTCTCTCTCTCTCTCTCTCTCTCTCTCTATCTCTCTCTGTCTCTCTCCATCTCTCTGTCCGTCTCTCTCCATCTCTCTTTCTCTCTCCGTCTCTCTCTCTTTCTCTCTCCGTCTCTCTTTCCATCTCTCTCCGTCTCTCTCTCTCTCTCTCTCTCTCTCTCTGGGTCTCAGATGGGTGGGTTATGAGAAGGAGGGTTTTCGTGGACATCAGTACCTGCTGGAGGAGGGCGAGTATCATGACTGGAGAACGTGGGGAGGCTGCAACTCCGAACTGCGCTCGGTCCGGGTCATCCGAACTGTGAGTGACAATTCTGCAACACACACACACACACACACACACACTCACACACACACACACACAAACACTCATACACTCAGTGTTACTCAGTAAACGTGCACACTGACATATAAATATAAATAAAAAGACATTCGTAGTTCCTTCAGCATGCTGAGCTGCACACACAGGGCTCTGGTTGTAACACACCTGCGCTGTATTCATCAGTTCACGGGATAAAATGATGACATCACACACGTAGGTACATTTATACAGGTATGTCTGAAACACACGTGATGCTGTGACAGTGGAAACACTGGCTACGTTAAGTTTATGGAAGCTCTGGTGGTGTGCAGGACCTGAGCAACCCCATGGTGGTGATGTTCGAGATGTCGAGTGAGGAGGTGGAGGAGGAGCGCACGTTCGAGGTGACGGAGGCCGTGCCTGATGTGGAGCTGTTTGGTTTCCACACGTCTACGGGCTCCATCCACGTGATCAGTGGAGCGTAAGTGAAAATCACACACTTTTTCACCTTAAACTTTGAAAAAGCGACTATAGTGTTAACTGTTTCTCTGTTTCTCCTAAAACCTGATACTGACTACCATGTGTTCTTACTTTACTCTCACTTTACTCTCACTTTACTCTCACTTTACTCTGAACTACTCTCACTTTACTCTGATTAACTCTCACTTTACTCTGATTTACTCTCACTTTACTCTGATCTACTCTCACTTTACTCTGATTTACTCTCACTTTACTCTGATTAACTCTCACTTTACTCTGATTTACTCTCACTTTACTCTGATTTACTCTGATCTACTCTGATTTACTCTCACTTTACTCTGAACTACTCTCACTTTACTCTGATCTACTCTCACTTTACTCTGATTTACTCTCACTTTACTCTCACTTTACTCTGATTTACTCTCACTTTACTCTCACTTAACTCTCACTTTACTCTGATTGGCTCTCACTTTACTCTCACTTTACTCTGATTGGCTCTGATTTACTCTTTTACTCTTATTAGCTCTCACTTTATAGTAACTTTACTCTTATTAGCTTTTTTCCTTCAACTTAGTCTCATTACTGTTTACTGTACAATCACTTTACTCTCATTAGCGTTTTCTCCCCCACTTTACTCCTACTAGCCCGTACTGTACTGTACTCACTTTACTCAGATTAGCTCTGATTTACTCTCACTTTACTCCCAGTTTTTCCTTTGAACTTTACTCTCATTACCTCTTGCTATACAACCATTTTACTCTCTTGAGCTTTTTTCTTTCTCACGTTACTCCTGTTAGTCCTTACATCACAATAGTGTTGTTCTACTCTCACTTTACTCCCAGTTTTCTCCTTCCAGCTTTACTCTTGTTACCACTTACTTCACAATCACTTCACTCTCATTAGCTTTTGTTTTGATCTGTTTACTTTCTATAGCGTTTTTCTTTCTCACTTTACTGTCATCAGTGTTTGTTTTACTTTCACGTTACTCTCACTTCATTCCCATGAGCTTTTTTCTCTCCTGTTACTCTCACTATCTCTCACTTTACAATCACTTTACTCACATTAGCTTTTTTCTTTCTCATGTTACTGTGGTTTTATTTCCACTTTGATTAGCTTTTTTTCTCTCCCCACTTTACTCCACTTTACTCCCATTACTTTATAGTCACTTTACTCTCGTTAGCATTTGTTTTAATTTCACGTTACTCTTGTTAGCTCTCACTTTACCCTCTGTATACTCTCATTAGCTTCAGTTTAATTTTCACTAATTTATTCTAATGTTACTCATTTCATTTCATTTTTTTATTCACTTTACTCTCACTTTACTGTCATTAGCTCTGGATTTACTCTTGATTTACGTGTATTGGCTCTTGTTATACTGTCACTTTACTCTCACTTTAATCTCTAGTTCTTCTTGATAGCTCCCGCTTTACTCTCATTTTACTCTTATGAAGTATTTATACACCTTCACCTCACTCTCACTTTACTTTCATTAGATTTTGATTTACTCTCAGTCACTTTTTTTGGATTTATTTGTCCATGGTGTCCAGTTTTCTCTGGTTTTGCTCTCTGTCATCTTTCCTTAACCCTCATTTTTATTTCTTCTAACTTACTCACTTCTTTTGCTTTACTCTCAGTTTAGTCTCACTCTCACTTTCTGTAAGATCAATTTTTTCCCCACTTTTACTCTCAGCGTAGCTCATTTCCACATTTCAGCTGCATCACGCAGACTTAGCGTGCAGGTATTAATGATGGCTGTCCTGCGGTTGGCAGGTGGGTGGCGTACTCTCACGTGGATTACTCAGGAAACCAGTTCGTCCTGGAGAAAGGTTTCTACAACAACTGTGCCGACTGGGGCTCGGGAGATAACCGGATCTGCTCCATCCAACCCATCCTGCCTGTAATGAAACACACTCAGACTGAATACAGAATACAGATTATTATCTGCTAAATTTCAGTTTTAAATACTTTGCACTCAAGCACCAGGCGTACTCTGGTGTTAACAGACAGTCTGTGCTAATAAAGTCTGTATATACTGGTAGTGTATTTATTAAATTACTGATATAGTGGTGTAGATGATATGATAGGGTTCAAATTCAAGGTTCAAGGTTCTTTATTTGTTACATACATTACGTATTAATGTAGTGAAATGTTTTTCCTTAGTGTTTTTCCTTACTCTATTTGAGAAAATATAGATGTTATATGTAAAAATATGTAGAAAGTGTTTAGCAGCTTGAAAAGAGGAATCTTAGCAGCTTTTTGAGGATGTAGTGTGCTAAAGATGCAAGAGTGATAATGTCACAAAATGATTATTTCCTGGTGTGTCAGGTTTTGAAAACAATACAGCTTGGCTTATAAATACATTTCTATTAAAAACATTGCTAATACAAAGTTGTTGCTAATGTTATTGTGCACTAGCTTTTCTCATGATGTACTGAAAACCGGAATATTACGTTATCATACAGTGAAGTTTCTACATCACTGATGGATCTTCCTGTGTTTCAGGCCCTGGCTGATTCTCAGGCTTTACGCAGCGAGGTTGGTTGATCACATGACATTTGTACTACTAAAATATTTCCCCGTTAAGGTGTGTGTGTGTGTGTGTGTGTTGGTTAATTCTGGATTCTGTTTGGTCAGAAGAGAAGGTGTTGATTAATTTTCTATAACCGCAGCTCTGACAGTAGCGCAGCTGCAAATCACAGGTTTATTTATAATTAATGCGCTCGTTCTAATTATAATAGGCCTACGTTATTGTTTCTATGGTAACAGCTCATTCACAGGGACTCGTACATCTGACGCTCCACTTAAACTTTTTTTTTTTTTAAACGTGAGGAGACTTTCATTAACATTTATGGAAGGAGTCTCCAGTTACAGTCAGAGGTAAAGCTGTAATGTTAAGTTTTCCGACATCTTCAGGACAGACGAGTTTACGCTTCTTTTGCGATTTCGCGTTAACAAACAACGTCAAGCTTCGTTTTTTTTTTCTTATTAACTTCAAGAGAAAGGAAAAAGAGAGAGGCTGGTGAGGGAACGACTGTTTATCGCTGCTATAACGTCAGTGAGATCTTGTTTCGTGAAAATTAAATGTAACAGATAAATTGTTCTTTAATATAAAATATTTACATTGTTGGAAATTTGCTGTGGTGTAAGAGGAATAAAACACTTCCTATAACTCTGTGTAATAGGAAAATAATCAGCTTCAGGGTGATAAGAGTAACTCTGGACTTTTATTTTGTTCTCTCGCTGTAGCTGCTGTTGTACACAGAGCCGAATTTCCAGGGGACGTGTCAGGTTCACTGTGAGAGCGAGGAGTTCCTGTCTGAGAGACGGACAGTGCAGTCCTGCAGGGTGGTGGGAGGAAGGTCAGTTCCCTCGGATTTCAGTTTTCCAACTTCCCAGAATTCCGCGTGGAGATCCATGACCACACAGAGATCAACGTGAATGCTCTGAGATTCCAAATCAAGTTTCCTAATCATTCCATGCCAACTTTATTTATTTATTTATTTATTTATTTATTCATTCATACATTCATTTATTTATTTGTTTGTTTTTTGCTGTAGAGCGTTTTGGATATCTTGCAGTATTTTCCAAACTTTATTCTAATTTAAATGCTGATTATAAAATACTGTAAAATCAGATCACTGTTTACAATTGATTGTACAATTGTTTATAATTGTTTTTTTTCCCATTGCTGAAATCTATAAATTCATCCATCTTAAAACATTTCCATGCCTTGCCATTTTCGTCATCATTACAGATATTACATAGTTGTTATCTAACCTTAGCTAGTATTAGCGTTACAGACAGCATGCAAATATCGGCAGCAAAGTTCCCAAAATTCCCACTCGGGATTACGGCACAGAGATCAGTGTGAATGATCTTCCTAATCAAACTTAAGTGCCTAATTTTTATTTTTTTTGTATTAGAGAGCTTGTTTCAGGTTTCTGGAAACATTTTCTGAAGTTTATTCAATTTCCAATTCAAATGCTAAATAAAATAAAAAATAAAATGCTAATTTTAAAATGCTAGCTCTCATTTCATCCCTCATTAGCTCTTTCTTTCCTGTCGCTTCACTCTCACGTGTTGAGTGTGTGTAGCGTGAGCGTGAAGTGTGTGTGTGTAATGATTAGTGATTTGTGTTTGTTCTGTGTCTTGTAGCTGGGTTCTGTACGACGGGAACAGCTTCTCGGGGAACCAGTACGTTCTGTCAGAAGGAGATTACGCTAATCTCACCAGCATGGGCTGCACCAATAACTGCGTCCTGAGATCTGTTAAATCCGTCCCGATCGTGAGTCCAGCTTTCCCTCTTTCTCTTCTCTTTCACTTCATTATGGAGGTGAAGTTGTGAAATGTGAAACAAACGGCTAAATATAGCAAAAAAAAAAAAGTGACACTTTGTTGATTAGTGAAAGGGGCGTGGCTTCTCTGATTCAGACTTAATAATGAAAAACAAATGTGCTAACTGTTTGCTTTATAACAGTTTAACTCTGAATTTGTGGCAGAATTGAACGTATTCCACGTTTTCACAGCGTAACGCTTTAAATCAGAAACGTAAACACCGTCCAATCACAGTCCTACCGTACACGGGGGCGTGGTTTGGATAAAGTTTGCTTGTAAACCCCGACCCATGAAAATGTTTGTGAGTTTAGTTTTAAAAATAATTCTAACCATCACCACACAAACTGTATGAACTGTATGTAGTCCCTCTAGTGGGCGAATAGTGAATTGCTATTGAGTTACTGTATGAACTGTATGAACTCCCTCTAGTGGGTGAATAGTGAATTGCTATTGAGTTACTGTATGAACTGTATGAACTCCCTCTAGTGGGTGAATAGTGAATTGCTATTGAGTTACTGTATTAAAGCACGCCGTGTTGTGTTAACAAGAAGCTAGCCAGCTAACATTGGTGACATGCGTGATCTTTAACATTCATGATGTATTTAGGATGATGTTGAAATGACATCATGGGCTGAACTCGTGATTGAGGAAACATTCCCAACTTTACGAGTAATAATTCCAAGTTGACAGGGAATTTTCTTTTTTTTTTTTTTCACCAATCAGAGGACGGAAACTCTGAGTTATGTTGTTGCTATTTATCTGAGTTTGAGAAATCGACAGTCGTGTTGGTATTCCTGTCCTTACATTAGCTGATATTATTCCTTTAATACCGCTTGCGCCCTCTTGTGGTTCCGCTTAACAAGTGTCTGTAATGCTAGCTACGTCATTTATTTCAAATAAAGTGTTTTAGTACAGCTAAAGTCATGATTTTCAAACCTATAAGACCAGACTCGTGTCTGCCTGAATATGCAGAGACACATAAATCCAAAACGGATCAGACTTTTACAAGCACAGATTTAAAATCACTTTTAAAATCAGACATAAATTGTGTTTTTAGTTCCAATAACACAACAATTATTAACATATTTTAAAAATGTTAAAAATGTGTGAAAGGTTTGTGTAGAAGTAAACACATCTTTTCTGTGTGTGTGTGTTTCTTTCTCTTCTCCAGTTGTTCACGGTGCCGGCCATCTCTCTGTACGGTTTGGAGTGTTTCGAGGGACGCGAGGTCTCCATGGAAACGGCGGTGTCCAGTATGATGGAAGAAGGCTTTAATCCTCACTTCCTGTCTGTGAGGGTCAACAGCGGCTGGTAAGTGTGTGTGTGTGTGTGTGTGTGTGTGTGTGTGTGTGGGTGTGTGTATAAGTGTATGTATTGATGTAACGTGTCACTTCCTGTAGCTGGGTGCTGTGTGAGCACAGTAACTACAGGGGGCGCCAGTTCCTCCTCGAACCCATGGAGATCACAAACTGGCCCAAGTTCAGCTCGCTCACATCCATCGGCTCCTTGTACCCGATCCGAGAGGTGAGAATTAACACACACGCCACATCTGATTTCATACTTGTACAAAAAAAAAAAAAATTTATAACAATAAACCATATGATATGCAAATTAATCGACTTTTGTTTATCTGGATACGTTTAAAAAAAATTAAATATTATATATGGGTTATTTTTATGGATATAAAAAAAAATCATTATGGAATGTTTAGACCGATATAAAAGCATGTTTTATTTTTACCTCTTTAACTGTGAAGCAATTAAATTATTTTTGTATGAAAATAACATTATTATTATTATTATTATTATTATTATTATTAAAGCTAACTAACGACAGCTAATATAAGCTGTATATAACATCACAGACAACATGTCTCAGTGTTAAATCTGACGTGTGTGTGTGTGCGTGCGTGTGTGTGTGTGTGTGTGTGTGTGTGTGTGTGTGTGTGTGTGCAGAAGAGGCGAGTGTTCCGGATCCGTTATAAGGAGAGCGGACTCTACATGTCAGTGCAGGGCGGAGTGGACGCTTTGAAGACAGGACGCGTGGTTGTGTCTGAGAACGTGGAGGGTCTGAGCGACGTGTGGTTCTATCAGGACGGCCTCATCAAGAACAAGGTCTGGGTTCTCTCACTCCATCACTCCGCTCTCTTACTCCATCACTCCGCTCTCTTACTCCATCACTCCGCTCTCTTACTCCATCACTCCATTCTATCACTCCGCTCTGTTACTCCACCCCTCCATTCTCTCACTCCATCACTCCCCTCTGTTACTCTATCACTCCACTCATCTGAGCTGCATTAAAGATCCTGAGAACAATCAGATTTACACAAATTCATTGTATTATGCTACAAAACTAATACATCACAAACGCTAATCTGTCGCTTTCTAACTGTCTCTCTATAACCTTCTCTCTATAACCTTCTCTCTATACCGTCTCTCTCTAACCATCTCTCTCTCTCTCTCTCTGTGTGTGTGTTTGTGTGTGTAGTTGGCACAGGCGATGAGTCTGCAGGTCGTGGGCAATGTGGAACCGGGAGCGAAGGTGGTTCTGTGGTCAGAAACCCGAACTCCTGTTCAGACCTGGAGCGCCAAACTGAGCGGCTCCATCTCCAGCCTCACCTTCCCCGGCCTGCTGCTGGACGTCAAGGGTAAGATGGAGACGGGTGGAGACGGGGCGTGATGGGACGCTGAGGCGTCTACAACACCCAGCAGCTTACTACAATAAACTACGAGTTGTTAATAATCACTTAAGTGCTAGTAGTAAAGTCAGAGTGGCTGGACTTCATCAGCTGGGAGTGGAATAAACCATCTGTACACAGCTTGAGGGGGGTGACGCCGGCTATCACTTCTTTCTCCTGAGAAAAAAATCCCTCCCAAATAAATAATACAAAAAATGATGATGTAGATTAACCACAAATCTCACACTTTTTTTTTTCTTCTTCAGGTGGTAAAACGTACGATAAGGAGCATGTGATTGTTCGGAACGAGGCTGAAGACACCCCCACTCCGCTATGGGACATAGAATTCATCTAAGCCCCGCCTCCTTTTCAGTCACTTTTACCTTTATTTAATATTTATTCAGTCATCGAAGACAACACATTCAGCTCATGAAGGTGCAGGTTACATCAGCTTGAAAAATATTATGATGTCTGTCCACATGGGGGAGCTCAAGAGTTAACAAAGAAACAAAAATCTCCAATTAACACCAGAGTGTAAAATTTTCATGCCGGGGTTTTGGATTAATTTGCATCTTTTGGGGTTTTGTTTTTCTGCTGATGTGGAACACAGTGCAGTTACAGTGAAGAAATTTACACACGAACATGTCAAAAACATGAAATTAAATATGAAAGTTCTATGTGTGGTGCACAAATATTGTTAGAAATTTACTTGCGTGAACTTTTTAACTTTTTAGCCCAGAAATCATTAACTAGTATTACAGTAAACCATTACAGTAAACATGCTAACACATGAACTAGCACAATAGTAACCATGCTAATTCCTAAGACACACTAGCATTACAGTAAACAACTAGCATTATAGTAAACATGCTAACACATGAACTAGCATTACTTTACATATATAAATAATAACATTTGAAAATATTAATGAGATATGAAACAAAAATAATTAGCTTTTACATAAACATTCTAACACTGACCTGACTTTACAGTAAACATGCTAACACATGAACTAGCATTCTTGTAAATAACTAGCACACATTTAAACATGCTAAATTATGACCTGCATTGCATTAAATTGTTTAACAGATGAATTAGCATGATAAGCGGGCTAATCGTGAAATAACAAAACTTATTTTTATTTATATAAATCGGTATCGTAGTGCATTTGAAGGCTAGAAGATGTGAAATTAGCGTCTGTCACAGCAGCATGGCGGCCATTTTAACTATTTCTGTTTGTTTTTTTGTACATTAGCTCACATTGTTCTTCCACTCGCTGCGATTATCGTTACATTGGTCTTAGCTACGAACTGTTTAACAGCTAAGATCGCAGTTATGCTAAGTGTGTTTACTGACAGTGTTAAGTTCATAAAATGATGAATAAAGGTACGTAGAGGTCACCTGAGGTCACGGCAGAAAGGTGGTGAGAGCTTGAGAACCGCCTTCTGAGCAGATTTACGCTGGAACCAGAGCGAAACAGCTCGGAGCGCTCGGAACATTTTGCCTTTTTGGACACGGACTTTGTTTATAACGCTTTATAACACATTATAACGCTTTATAACGTGGACTTTGATGAAACAGTTTTATTGTTTAACATGTAAATGAGATATTAATAACGAGGAAACTCACATTAACAATAATGTCTATTCTAACTGGGGTGTGTGTTGGATCTGTGTGTGTGTGAGAGATGTGTGTATGTGTGAGAGATGTGTGTGTGTGTGTGTGTGTGTGTGGGTTTAACTTGCATCAAATGCCAAATGACACATGTGTTACTCTGAGTATTGATCCATCATCCATCGTTTTTTTTTAAACATTGTTCTGTAATTTTTATTTTTCAAAGTGTAGTATGAATTATTCTGTAACAGGGAGTGGATTAAACTTTTAAAAAATAAAAATAAATAACACAAATCCTCCTGTTTGCCTCGTCTTGTTTGTACCTGCTCTAGCTCCGCCCCCTGACCACACCCATATTAATTATTCACACCCTGTCTCTTGCAATTAGCCTCGTTAAGGCCTTGTTAAGCCATGTATATAACACACAACTGTGTGTGTGTGTGTGTGTGTGTGTGTGTGTGTAGCAGTGCTCAGTGTTTGTTAGCCATGTTGGTTCTGTGGTTGTGTCCAGAAGGTCGTGAGTTTAAAGCCAATAATGCTTTTTAACTGCTCAGATCAGCACACGATTCGATTCAGAATTAATCGTAAATTTCTTTGAATAAAAAACATCTGACAAATTTAAATAAATAAATAAATAATAGTCCAAATTAAACAGATCTTTACTTTTATAACTTGTATATAAAGAGACTTTTTCTTAATTCTCTTTATATAAGTTAAAATATAAAATAATAACTTTGGAATTTTTTGAAACTTTTTTCTTTTTTACTATTTACTTTATTATTTACTATTTAGTAAATAATAATATTATTTATTCTTTTCTATATTATCATATTTTAAATTGCTTTTAAGTGCTTTTAAGATTTTATTTCACCTTTAAAGATTAATTTAAATGTTTTAAATTTTAAATCAAAATAGACGACAGCTGAATAGTTCTTCTGAAATGAATGTATTACTATTATTATTACTATTATTATTATTATTATTATTATTATTATTATTATATGCATTTTAAATGTGATTAACTGCTGTTACATTTTAGTTTGTGTTATACACATGTGTACTGTGGAAGATATTTGTTTGTAAATGGAAATTAATGCAGTTTACAGTCAACATTAGATTTATTGCTGCTTTTTATCTGAATATATATATATATATATTTATTTTTTATCTGATATGCGTTTATAAATGTTTGTACTGTTACAGATGTTTTTATGGCAGTGAGGGAGTTTGCGGGAGTTTGAGGGAGTTTGCGGGAGTTTGATTTACACACTCGCACACACACTCTTCAGGGCAGGTACGGACCTGGGCGTGTCTCGGGATTTTAAACAGTGCACTCAGTATGATGGCATCTCAGCAATTTAGCTTCTGTGTTTTATCGAGACATTCTTAAGAGGATTCTCATCCCTCTGAGCGTGATGATGAAGTTGGGTTGAAATGTCCAGATGGATATCTGATCAGAAGATTGCAGACATGTCTGAATTCTTTGCGCAGTTTAAACCTGATCCATCAGCTCTACGTGGAACAGAAACGCTGCAGCGAGATTAGCTCATTTGCATTGGTTACCTTGGTTACAGGGTTGAGTTTAAGGTTATTATACTGGTTTTTAAAGTACTGAATGATTTCACACCTTCATATCTTTCTGACTGTTTATCAAAATACGCTCCAGTTCAGAGTTTGAGGTCTTTCAGTGCTGAGTTTCTGACGTGTTATAACGTAAACCTTAAGAGATGAAGGTGAAGCAGCTTTTAGCCCCCAAAACTCTGGAACCTTTTACTGAAATTAGACAATTGCCAAATATTCACATTTTTAATTTCTCTTAATCTTAATTTTTCTTAATCTTTTTTAATTAGTTTTTGATTAATCTATTTTGTCTTTTAGTTATTATTTCCAATTTTGTATTTTATTATATATATTATTATTATCATTATTATTAGTATTGTATCCTAATTTTACACTTTTACTTTCTTTCTTGATTTTTATTTATTTATTTTCTTCTTTTTATGTTTTTATGTTTTGACGTGAAGAACTTTGAGCTGCATTTTATGTTAAGGTGCTATACAAATAAAACTTTAAATGTAGATGAATTTTATTCTGTTCATATTTTACTCTCAGATTTCACTTAGGAATTAGTTTGCATGTAAAGAAGGAAAACTTTTCTTTTTTTTATTTTTTTTTAAATGTAAAAGTAACACTTTAAAAATATAGTGAAAATATTGTAAATATCAGATGATTTATCTAATAATTATTATTATAAAATAATTATAAAACTAATGTTAGATTATTAAGCCTATTCCTGGACTTTCATTTTTTCTAATATGAAGATGAAATGGTCTTGTTCTGGTCTTTTCCTTCTTCCTTCTTCTTAAAATTCTGCCATATAAAAAGATTTTCCATTTTGAAATCAGTAAAAGTGTCTAGAATAGGCTAGAAAAGTCTCATAATGAGAAATACGGGGTACATTTTCCTGAATTCCAGATGGTTTCACTTTCACAGCGTGTCGTTGCTGTTTCCTGTTTAAATGTTTGTAAGACATCATGGCGGATAACAGCGGCAGCGGCGGCTCACGAACACAGACTTTGGTGTTGCATGACAGCATTAATAACGATGTAGAACATCATACACACACTGTCTGTGCTTACACGCCACATTTATTAGATTTAATTCCGATTATTGGCTTAATAAGATATAATAAGATTGTTCTGGTTGTGGAGAGTTTTTAAACTAGATCATTGTGCTGTAAAAACCCTCTCGACTCTGTCATTAACTGCCCCGTCCTCTGCTCCTCCCCTGAGCGTGGGGCAGCGTGATTCCTGCCCCAGTGGATCTCTGTTCACGCTCGTTTGTTGCAGTTCCCTGTTTGACCACTAGGTGCAATAATAACAATAATAACCATATGGAGTTACATGGGGCAGTCAACTGTTCTAGGCAACATCTAGAAATGCAGCAATTCTACAGATCATCATCTTACATCTGTCTAATAGCGACTTTTTTAAATCGCTGGTCACGCAATAGAGGTAATTAGTATTTCAGTGGAATTTAAAATACATCCAGGTCCAGATTTTAAACAGCTTAAATGTATTTGCTCATTTAAGGTTTAAAAAATAAGCAACACAACATTAATTAACATAAAACTTAAACCAGCAAATCTCTGATTATCTGTGAACTGAACGAGTTTTTTTTTTTTTCTTCTTTGTTTACATCCCTTTATGTTTCAGTTTAAACACTTGTAAATACTTGGCGATATTTTAAACGAAGACTTGAACTAACAACGTTGTTGAGTTTTTGGGCTTATGTTTTACTTTCTGATTGTTTGAAATGATGAAAGTAAAATGTAAAATGAAAAGTAAAATGATGTTCATTTGTTGACTTTACAGAGTGAGAGGCTGAGATTTTTTTCCGTGGTGTAGATCAGGTGACTGATGAGCTGATAAATCTGTTCATAATCTCATCTCTGACCTTCAGAAGGCAGAGTTACGGCGGTGGAAACAGCAGGTAAGGAACTCGTCCAGTCTCTTTATATAAATATACTCCACATACATTAACTCTGCTACACTGGAACTGTGTCTGTTTGATTGGATTCATTTTCTATAACTGAGTTTTTTATAACTGTGAACCAGGATGTTTGAGTAAGTACACACACCCCACACTGATGTACTTTCTTTCCTAAAGTCTCTTCCTCTGTTATTCAGTAAGTTAAAATGCCTAAGATAACATTAGCATGACTTACGTCACATAGTGCAGATTGTTAGCACTTGGTGAATGTTCACTGGCTCCGTGCCAAGATTTTGAGCATTAAATATCTGGATAAAATGTAGATATCCAATTAGAAAAAAGGTTTTGAGCTGCAACAGGCTCCAAAAGTACAAACTGTTTTTATTTTGTGATTAATAAAAAAATAGAAGTTTGTTAAAGTATATAAAGTATATAAAGTAATGCATTTGCATGTTCTACTTGATCAGAGATCTAACACTCGGATTAAAAACCAGCAACAAATGAAATTTAACTCGAAAGTATGATGAGCTAATTATATGTGTTAATATACAGTATGGAAAACAAGCAATAATTCCTGGAAAGGGCGAGTTTATGTAGCTGTACGATGCGAGTCTCGATACGATACGCTTTTAATACAGAAAAAATAAATATTGGCTGAATATGTGCCTGAGGTTTTTTTTTTTTTTTAAATATTAGCCGTATGTTTTACTGTACACACATAATTTTGGCAGATTTTGGCACTGCGTAAATTCAAAGTGCTCTCACTCACACACAAGACCATAAGATTTTGCTGAAAAATACGAGTTAGTACTAGTGCACTAGCGTATTAACTCGTGAAAACAGAGTGTTTATGAGAAGATGGTTTTATTTTTAAACCCATGTAGTCTCTCTCTCTCTCTCTCTCTCTCTCTCTCTCCTGACTCGAGATAAAGGCTAGTTTTTCAGTTTTTCACCTCACGTGATTCATAAGCGGTATTTTACGAGGAATAGCCGACTTTATGATGCAGTCTGTCGAAAATTGTTACGTATTGTTCGATTTTTATTTGCCACATACACAGTTATATACAGTATTTACAGTAATTTGCATAAGCAGTGAAATGAAAACCTGGCCTACTCCTCCTTTGACTGTGCATTTATATAATTAAATTAAAGTTAATAAATAAGAAGAAATAAGAAATATTTGTACAGGAAAGTGCAAAAAATATTAATGTACAAACAGTGTGTTTAGGAAAAGCGCGATATCAAATCGAGAGCCTCGTATCGAACGAAACGATATGACATCATCACACCGCTGGAGCCGCCCTGTTCTCTCATCACACATGAAAACGTTATTTGAGCTAAAGACTTCATTTTTTGTTCGATGAAGTGTTTGTTGTTTGTTGTTGAACTTTTTGTCAGTGTGTATTCCTGAATCATAGTCGCGTGCCTAGTTAGCAGTTCGTTTGTTTATCAGTGAAATCTTTTACACCAAGTACACCAAGTGTGTGTGTGTGTGTGTTTTAACATTTTCATGTCACTGCTTGTGTTCACACTTTAACAGCATGTGAATAAATTAAACATTTTAGTTTTTTAGCTTTTATATGACATTGCAGTGTTTCCAGAACTGAACCAGTGGAATGTTTGATAGTGTGTTTGGTATTTTAGGAATCTCACCAACCGTGGGTTTTTTTTTGTTTGTTTGTTTGAGATTTTTCAAGATACATTTGTGTGTGTGTGTGTGTGTGTGTGTGTGTGTGTGTGTGGTCAGACATCCTGTTCAGAACTCGGTTGAATCACGATGACGGCGACGGTGAGTTTGAAGCTTTTATACGAAAATAATTCTATAAAATAAGCTGTATATATATATTTGTGGGGCTTTTTAAAATTTATTTATAGCTAAATAACATTTCTGACTAAATGTGTTTTCCCATCAAACTACGAGATGATTGTTCAAAATTCCACTTTATTCCTATGAATATTTATTTATATTTACTTTTCTTAGTGGAAAAACAGATCTAAGTTAATTTAGTTGTTGTATTTTTGTTCAGTAAAGGCGACCCAAGCAGGAGAATGTTTAAAAGTGTTTAACGAATGATAATTTTTTTCTGTATTCTTTACATATGATCTTCATCCTCTCCTGTTTGTCCTCCTCGTCCTCCTCAGATGTGCTGGGGCGGTCTGGGATCTCTTCGTCCTTTCCCAGTCTTCCAGCCGGAGAAGGACGTGGCTGACCTCGAGGCTGCCCTTGAACAGAAAGGTAGATTTACATGTGTCACCTTTGCGAAAGCTTTTTTATCCAAAGCGACTTACAAATGAGGCAGAGTGAAGCTCTGAGATGTTGAAGGTCAGCGCAAAATCCACCACAAACGACTGCGAAAAGAGAGAACAGAAGAGATGGCCATGAGTAAACACGAGAGAAGTGCACGCTTAGACTAGCCTTCCATCAATCCATCAGATTAAATGTCTTTTTACAAGTTTAAGGTTTAGTTGTGTTGTTTTTTTATTCCTTCATTCTTGGCTAATGATGATTAAACTCTGTCGAGATAAATAAACTTAACTATCATCAGTTTTTACCAGTTTAAACCCCGAGCTCTTACAGGGAGAGAACACTTTTAATATTAGGCTTCAAAAAACATGATCTGATAATAACCTGATACTAATCTCATAATTACCTGATAATAATCTGATACTAATCTGATATCTGATATGTGTCTGTAATAATCTGCTACTAATCTGATAATAACCTGATAATAATCTGATACTGATTTCATAATAATAAGATAATAATCTGATACTGATCTGATACTAATCTGATATCTGATGTGTCTGTAATAATCTGATAATAATCTCATAATAACCTGATAATAATCTGATTATCAATCTGCTAAAGAATGTCTTGTGTAAGTGAATGTGTCTGAGTTTCAGTCAGGACGAAGGTTTTAACACTCGTCTGTAACTGAATCACATCACGAAACACACGTGCACATTGTTTATATTAGCGAGCGTCTGAAAAGTCAGGAAACAGAGAGAACCAAGAAGCACTATCTCAAAACTTTGTAAATTATTTATTATTTATTAGAAATTAATAATAAATACAAAACCACATACAGGGTATGTCATTTAGCTGGCATTAGCTCCAGACTTTTTCGGCCCTTTCGGTATGTAAAGTTGCCTAATATCTGGCGGATCAGGAGGATGAACCTGCGCCATGTTCTCCGTGTAATATGAATGAAAGTGTGTTTCCTGTTTCCTGTTTCCAGCTCAGGAAGTGTGCTGAGTGTCTGCGGCTCCAGAGTCACCTTCATGATTGCAAATCATAAGCTAACGCTGTCGTCATGGTTACCTCCGTGTCACTGTAATGATTCTGTGGTGCAGACGATTTTCTTTTTATTCAAACTAAGTGATGAAACTTGCCAAAAAGTCCATGGAGTCCTTGGAGTGTTAAAGCCAGAGAACGTCCCGAATCTTAAATGTCCCAAATCTGCATCGTTAACGTCATTTACGCACAACTTCACTGCGCTAAACTCAAAATCCCAACTGTGTGTTCATAACTCCATGATTTATTCTGGGAAAATAAACTTTATTTATTTCAGTTTCATAGAAACATGGCTGAAAAAAAGGGTTATTTAGGAAAGAGTTTGCTAACGTAAACTACAAATGTGTTTTTTTTTATGAAGTTTGTGGTCAGTTTTGTTTTTTGTTTTTATTTATTTGTTTGTTTGTTCTGTAACCCTTTTTGTTAAAGTAGATGAAGAATGTTATTTTGTGGTTGGTTTGAAAAAGAATTTGGTTGTTTGTATTTGATTTTTTTCTCCCGGGTTTACTAGAGATGATTAAAGCGTTCTGCAAAATGAGTGTGTTTTTATTCTTTCGCTGTTTGTTCGTTTGTTTGTTTGTTTGGTTTAATACAGACGTGAGCACTCTGGTGAGGATTCTGGCGAACCGCAGTAACGCTCAGAGACAGAGCCTCGCTCAGACGTACCTCTCTCTCACCCACCAAGTAACGACTGATTTACAGCATCATTAACATTTCACTCCGAATTAATTACCATCTCACTTTACACTCTAAAAATCAAACAACAGAATCTAACAGAATTTTACTCTGAGAGCTGGAATGTCATCATTTACAATGTGTGTGTGTGTGTCTTTGTGTATGCCTTTATCTTTGTGTGTGACTTTGTGTGTGACTTGTATGTTTTTATGTCTTTGTTTGAGTGGGTTTTGTGTATGTGTCTTTGTATTTGTTTGTATTGTGTGTATGTATGTTTATGTGTTTGTGATTCTGTTTGTGTGTGTATGTGTGTGTGTGTGTGTGTGTGTGTGTGTGTTTGTATTTTTGTGTGTTTCTGCGTGTGTTTGTATTTTGTATGTATATGTATGTTTGTGTATGTGTCTGTATTTGTTTTATGTGTCTTTGTGTTTATATATTTTGTATATTTTCTGTGTGTGTGTGTGTGTGTGTGTGTTACAGGACCTCCGAGCGAGGCTGAAGAAGGTTCTGAATGGAGGTTTAGAGGAGTTGATGCTCGGCATCATGATGACGCCGGAACAGTTTGAAGCTCAACGTCTCAGACGAGCCATGGAGGTCAGAAACCATTAACTGTGTGTGTGTGCGTGTGGGCGTGTGTGTGTGTGTGTGTGGAAATGTAGTGTGTGCAGTAAATGTGTGTGTGTGTAGAAATGTAGTGTGTGCTGTAAATGTGTTTGTGTGTGTGTGTGTATTTCAGGGTCTGGGTACAGATGAAGAAAGTCTTCTAGAGATCTTGTGTATGAAGTCACCAGAGCAGCTTTCTCACATTGCAGCAGAGTACAGTAAAGGTCGGGAGAAATGATAAACACACACACACACACACACACACTATAAACTATAAACAGATAAGAAGTATGATGTGTCATTCTTTAATAAATATAAATGAAGAGGAATAAACTAATGAGCTTAATAAGAGTAACTTTTACTAAATATTTTACTGGAACAGTTGTAATTGTAATCATATTAAATATTTTTTGTATTCATATTTGTGTAAAAGTAGTTTAAGTAGTTTAGGAAGGTTGTAAAATGGCTGCTTCTTGAGTTCAAACGTAAAAAATAAACGAGAAAAAAGCTGAAAAAAGGAAGCATTCTCCTTCGATTGATTTTTTTTTTTTTTTTTTTTTTTTGCTGCCAAAGCAACGGTACGCATCATCCATCTAGCCACATTTATATGTTGTGAAATAAATCTAATCTTTATTCATTATAATAATAATAATAATAATAATAATGATAATAATAATAATAATAATAATAATAGAATTGTACAGAAATCAGAGCTCCATGAGAGCAGCATTGAAATGATTAGAACGTGAGACTCAGTTAAAGAAATACCGAGTGTTTGCACAACTTCACCTCCGGATAGACTGTAATCTTCTAACCATTAATAACGTTAATAGGTAACATGATGATAACGGACAAGTCACGCCGCATGAGTCAGGATTTATCCAACACGGTGTAGTGATTTCATGTCACTGTTTTCTGGCAGAATATCAGCGTGATCTGGAGAAGGACTTGCTCAGTGACACCAGCGGAGAATTCAGTCTGCTGCTCGTAGCTTTGCTGAAGGTACGATGGGAAATTCCACGCAATATTCTATAAAACACAAACTGTTAAAGCATCATTGCTCCAGCCCTTTACGCAAACATCTGTAGAATAAAAACAAGATGCTAATATATATTACTCAAGTGCAAAGTACAAACTGTTTCAACATTTCCTCTCTTTAGAAGAAGCACGTGCCCGGTCAGGTGGACCAGGATGCTCGAGTAAGTTCATGAGCAAACCTCATGTTAATGTTTTTTTTGTCCTAACATTGCTCCCTTTGTACATTAACACCGATAACAGGCTAAACAGTGCACAATGCTGACAATTGTTGAAAGTTCATTGGCTTCATGCCATGATTTTAGAACAATGTTCAGATAATTGGTTAAAATGCCACTTAAAAGAGTTGGGTTTTTTATGTTAAAAATATTGATAAAATGTAGATATTCTTAAGAAATAAGATATTGAGCTACGACAGGGTCTAAAAGTACGCTATTATGCACTTTATTTTATCACTGAAGCCAGTTAAAGTTTATATAAAGTAGTAACATAATTTAACTAATCCTGTGCATTAATATACACTCTGGAAAATAAGCAATAATTCTTGGGAAGAGTGACCTTATGTAGCTGTAGTCATTATGCTCTATTTATGAAGTATTTTATTTGCATTATCAATCTACAAGCGAAAAGTCCATGGCTTACATTTCAGCTATGAGCTGTCCTGTTCTCTAATCACACATAAAAACATTACTTTAACTAAAAAAAAACGCATGAGAAAAATGTATCCATCATTTTCAGACTTCCAGAGTATCCAGATTTCAAAATCCCACAGGATTTGACAGTTGATATATCCAACTTGGCCTCGATTGCAAATTTGTAAGAATGTCACACGAGCTGGTTCACGTAAGAGGCTATAAATGGTCAAAGAAAGGCAATGTTAGTGCTTGTAGCTTTTCTTTTAATTCATATGAAAAAAAAAATCCAATCAAAATCCAATCAGATCACTCGTACTGGTTAGCATTCCTAAAACTTTTGTTGGAATTTCCCAAAGTACAACAGTGATCACACTATTTGTAGAATGAAGTGAGTATGACTTTCAACACACACTGTAATTGTTGTGTATTACGTTTTTCACCTTCACATTGCTCTCTCACAGGTTCTATGCGAAGAACTCAACAACAATAAAGCAGATGTGGCACCGTGGATCCAAATCCTGACCATGAGAGATCCAGACCATCTCAGAAGCGGTAATGTGTGGCAGATTTCTCAAAACGCAAGTACCAAGAAAAGTTCAAACACCCGGAAATGGTTTCGATCCTACCCTAATACTGATGATATTTTCACCATTGGTTGGTGACCTGACAATGAGAAAGAATTGAAAGATCTGAAATTATTTGTAACAACAGTAAACTGTGAACTAAACTCTAACCTAGCTACCTGTGTGATCTTAAGGGTTCCTCAGATTGTCCTCCTGGGAGAACCATTTCACAAAGGGTTTCCCTTTAAAAAAAAAAAGAACCTGTTTATAAAGCTATAACTGTTAGCCACACAAAGAACCATGAGGAAATTGATCTCAAAATCCTCCAGTTACACTAGAGTTCTCCATTTTGTTCTCTTTACAGGTTCAGTCAAGTTCATAGAATTTAATAAGTTGGAATGTTTTAAAAAACAATACAGTGGTTCACTTCTAATTTGGGATCTACTTAAAATGCAAATACAATACAAAATACAAAATACTGTATTTATAAATTTATGTTACGTACTGATGATGTGATTGTAACAATTTTTCAGTGCTGATTCATGTGGAAGCTGAAAGAGGCCAGCCTGTTACTGCAGATATAGAGAAACACTTTGGCGGAATCTTCTCCAGAGATGTCAGACTGGGCTTACAGATCCTAGGTGAGCTGTTTGTGTGTGTGAGAAAGAAGAATACTGTGATTCTAGATTCTTGTCAAGTGTATAACCAGAAGAATTTCCTGTATGATCTCTCCTCAGTGCGCTCCATCGAGGATCCACATCGCTACTTGGCCCAGAGAATCCAGACTATGAAAGTAAGCCATCTTGGATGATGAACACTGAAGAGATGTCCAGCTTTGAATGGGGTTTTACCAGTCAAATGGGATTAACTGTCAACAAGAGTTTAACCGTTTGTTGTTGTTGGTTTTTTCTGCTGTAGTAAAGGTATAGTTGTAAATTCTGGGTCAAGGACTATATATCAAAGACTTTGTGTGTGTGTGTTGTTATTGTTGTTGTTCAGGGGCCGGTGATGCAAGGACTAATAGTGTCTCACAGCGAGGAGGATCTGCTGGCTGTTAGAGCAGCATACAAGAAGGAAACAGGAAGATCTCTTTACACCACCATACAGGTCTCTCTCTCTCTCTCATGGTTGCTCACTTGTTTGCATTAGTCATTCATTTCTGATAATAACTTCCACTTCTGCCTTTACCAGAGGGTACTAATATAGTCTGATAAGCATCGCTTGCTTGACTGTGAAGTTCTGACTGTTGTATAAAGTTAGTTTGAGTCTTAAAACCATCAACCCAGCTGTGCCCCGGTATATGAGAGACATGCCCAAGCTATCGCAACTGGTGTGTAGCCACAATTGCATTGTTAAACAATCACTGATACCAACTGAGGTTTCTGTAAGGCAAGGACCCAAACAGATTTTCAGTACAGAACCCAACCCATTGAGGTGCCCTTTTAGAATGATACGTACGCTTAGCTTCTTCCGGAAGCGTTCCCTCATCGAGGATTTGGCTTTAACTTGGGAGACTTCAGTGTTGTAGTATCTCAGCTCTGCAGCATTATAGGTAGGTCGTCACTGAGGTCTTCTGAAAAGCTATGTGCAGTGCAGTAGTTTACTAACATGTTCCTTCTTTCCGTATTTGCGATAACGCAATCCTTTGATGCTGCTGATGACTGAGTTTAAGTCGTTTTCGCTAGGCCCTTCCCCTACTCAGAGGTGAGCAGTCTAATCCTTAAAGAAGGTTGATGTTGCTTGGACACATAAAGGTACGCCAAAAGCAGCTGCCACTCGCCCAGCTTTAAGGAACCATGAAGAGCCCTACATTTATGATTTGCAGGCTTTTGACCAGAAGGTTCCAGACTGTTAGTCGTTGGCTCCCATCACCAGTTTTTGAACAAAGAGTTAGACAACTGCACAGATAATGTGAATTCCAGCTGCGATAGCTTGTTGTTGATTTTTTGACTGGTTATTCTCAGTGCCAAAGGAAAGACCTAGGATGCCCAGTAACCTGTTCACAAGTGCAAAAAGCCACCAAAACCCACGTTTGCTAAACATTGCCTAAGGCGGGCACATGCTTTCTGCCAAGGTGTGCTCTCTTAGCCTTTGACAGAAGGGCCACTCCAATCATTTTATATGTCAAGCCTATTGCTTTACATCCCCATGGTCACACATAGTAACTGACCTATGACCTTAGGTCAAAAAATCGACAGTGTCTGGTGCTCAGAGATTAGCTGAGGGGAAGCTGCCACAGTTGGGTCCTTGAGCAAGACCCATAACCCTGAGCTGCTCAGTTCTATCCTGTCTCCGTTGTATTGCTTTGGATAAATGTAAATGTTGACCTTTTCTTTTATGCTTCACTGCTTTGGAGCTTCACTGAAGTCCTCATTAGGTCAAAGGCCTGAAAGTACACCCTGACAGAATGCATGAGAACACAATCTCTGATAAAACTAAGCTGTAAGAAGCTTTGTGCAGTTGTGATGAGATTGATCATCTTGGGTCATTTCCTGTTCATTGCCATGAAGTCAGTGTGTGGCCTTGAGGAAGCAAAGTGGGATTCTCAAAGTAGGAGGAGACATCGTATGTGCCCAAATCTTTATACCTCCTATAGAGTAATTTAAGAAGTATTAATCTTACAGGTAGCAAGGGGATTTTTCCTTTAATTTAATTAAATTAATGTCTGTATATACATGTTTTCCCAATGACTAAAGACTGTCCAAAAACCAAATTGCTCTAATGGTGTGTCTCAGTCAGCTCGCTAGTTCGGTACTCAGGGGGCTGATCAGGGAGTCGGCCATTTTAAGTGCTTTCTCAATCACAAAATCCTTCCAGTGCGCTGAAACATTCGCTCCTTAAAAAAATCCCACAATGCACCACAAAAAAACAGGGAGCATCGATGCTCACTATGTTCCCTTACTGGAAATGACATCATATTTTCTGAAGTCTCTCAACTCGAAAAAAATGGCGGACGAACTCTCACCCGACTTCGTCTACAAATATAAATAGCTTGTTATCGTTGTAACTCTCAGATGATTATTTACGTTATCAATTTTTAACTTTATTTGACGTTTTATACACGGTTTGTTTGAGTCTAATGACTTTTAAGTGTTTAATGATTTTAAAAAATCCACTAGCGAGTCTACGATCCTGATGACAGATGACAGAAACGCATGTGATTAAGCAAACAAATTTATATGAGATATGATGTAATGTCAGAAAGATATCGGTCCTGCCTGTTGTTGATAAACACCAGTGGTGACGTTTTACAACGTGAGTATGTAATCATGACACCGGAAATTGAGTCATCAGCATCACAGTGTGTAGTGAGCCAGGGTCCTAGTGCCTGAGCTGATTGAGACGCAACCTAAGAAAACATTATTATAATGAAACATATTATAATGCTCTACTTTGTAGGTAGAATTAATGTAAGTATTTATGACACTTTCTCTACAGGATAAGTTCAAGGGGGACATCCAGCAGGTTTTGCTAGCAATATGTCGTTCTGAAGACTAAGAAGGCTACAAGAGTTAGCATATATCTTAATAATATACTTGTCATGTGAACAAAATGAATAAAGTTTAAAAGCTGTGAACCCTTCAGAATTGTTTTGTATAATCATTTACCACCATAATACACTTTACTAGACTATAGTACAATGCTAAAGTAGATTTTTAACTTTTAGCACTTTTAGCAGCAGTTCACTTTTATGAATTAAAAAAAAAACAGCTAGCACATAATTATTAATAATTCTTACTGGCTTCTAATAGCTTTCAGTCATTAACTGTAGCAGGCAAACGACTACTTTGTGTTAGCATGGATTTTAGCTATGTAGTTACTTCAGCATTAGCAATATTGTTCTATATAACCATAAGATTATTTTAGTATGCTTTTTACTAGCATCATCAGATCAGGATGAACATCAGGGCTTTTAAGATACACACAGAATTGAAAGCTTAAATAAAGTTTAAACTGACATTTTGTGTCTATCTATAAAATAGTTATACATTGTACTATTGTGCTAAAAAATAGAGAGGAGATTCTCAAAAGAAAAGAAGTCACCAGGGTTCTTAAAAGAATTTTATTTTTAGTAATCAGGCTCATTACAAGGCAATTTCTATGACATGACCTTGAAGAGAATTTGATTTTTTTTTCCTTAGGAGAGGTAATGAATCATTAAACAGGAAACAAAGTCTGTTTGTGTGTGTGTGTTTATGATGGTAAGGTTGGTTAATAAAACAATAGCGTGCACAGAATTGCTCACTTATAGAAATAAAATCACGTATCAGTGAGCAGGTGTTTTTGATCTACTTAGATATTACTTACTGTATACTTTTTATACAACATTATTCTGATGTCTCAGATTGACAACAAAAACCTTAATTAGCAAGAAGGAAACTTCAACATAACATTTTTGTGGTTAAGGAGACCAAAGCATGGCTGTTACATACGTAGTCTGTAAAGCTAATTACACCTCATTGCTGCTGAATTCTGGATTCACAAGATGTTTAATTAATTTTCTATAACATCAAGTCTGACAGTAGTGCAGCTGCAAATCACAGGTTTATAATAATGCGCTCGTTTGAATACGTTATTGTTTCTATAGTAACAGCTCCTTCACTTTTGTCTTATTAACTTCAAGGGAAAGAAACGAGAGAGAGACTGTTTACAGCTGCTGTAATGTAAGTGAGAAGTGAAACTTAAACGTAACTGTAAATGGATAAAAAGTGGTATAACAGGTATAAAACACTTGGACTCATGCTTTTGGAAATTGTTCAGTTCCACAATAGATAAAGTAGAACCGGCAGCGTACAGGTGATCAGATCAGGGTGAACATCAGGGCTGCTGGATCGTGTCGTTCTAGGAGACATGGTAGTTTTGTTAGAAGCTACTGTAATGTTGTAGTATTGTTGTATTGTAGTAGCTGTAGCTGACGGAATCTCCATGGTAACATTTGTTCCCGTTGTCATCGTGTTGTCCAATAAAGTCACAGAAGTCGATTTCCATGGATTCACAGTGGAGCCGTTTGGTGTCATCATTGTGATAGTGCCATTTGCAGGTATTGTGGTGGTTGATGGCATCACACGAGTGGCATTTGGTGGCATCGCTGTGGTGGTAGTCTTTAAAGGTACTGTAGATGTTCTATGTGAAGGCATCACAGTGGTGGCATTTAAAGGTCTAATGGCGGTGGTGGCATTCATCACCGTTGGTGTTGTGATGTTGTTCGATGGAATGAAAGTGGTGGTGTTTGGTGGCATCCTTGTGGTTCTAGGATTTGAAGGAACTGTAGTAGTGACGTTTAAAGGAACTGTAGCGGTGACATTCATTACCATTGGAGTGGTGTTGTTCAGTGGCATCAGAGTGGTGCTGTTTGGTGGCATCGTTGTGGTTCTAGGATTTGGAGGAAGTGTAGTAGTGATGTTTGGAGGAAGTGTGGTGGTGATGTTTGGAGGAAGTGTAGTGGTGATGTTTGGAGGAGCTGTAGTGGTGATGTTTGGAGGAAGTGTAGTGGTGATGTTTGGAGGAAGTGTAGTGGTGACAGTTGTTACCCTTGAAGACGTGTGGTTTGTTGGTGTCATTGTGGTTGCATTTGATGGAGTTGTGTTATTTGTGGTGCTGGCTTTTGATGGCATTGTCGTGGGGGTGTTCGTTGGTCTTAGGGTTGTTCCATTAGTTGTTATGAAATGGGTTGTTGCCTTTGTAGTTGAAGAAGACTCTGCATTTGTTACCTGTGAGGAAATAATAAAACACAATCAGCCGTTTGAACCAAAGTGACTAAGCTGTATAAGCACTGATTTTTTGTTTTGTTTTGTTTCATCATCCATTTATTATGTTCTGTTGGGAAACTTTTCTCCTCTCACACTTTGGGGGAAATGTTTGTATAGTATGAATCATACAATCTGGAAATGAAGTGACCTGTTTTACTGTAAAGCCCTGTTTATAGCCCAGGTTTATAACCACTGATACATATATATATATATATATATATATATATATATATATATATATATATATATATATATATATATATAGTGTGTGTGTGATATGTGAAAAATTCCAAAAGGGATACAGAAATCTATTATATTTTTGTTATATTTGGATTTTTCCTTGCCTTGTGTCATTGACGGATTGTAGTATTTCCCAAAATGTTGTCCCTTTCTCAATATCAATAACAGCTAAAATAGTTTCCAGTTAGTTAATAGTTATCCAGGAAGAATACACAATATATGCAGCCAAGCGATGGACATTCAACTGGAGCGGGAAACTTTTACACACAATCGATAAGAGTAATAAAATATAAGTGTGTCAAACCAGATTATCTCTGACCTTTCTACTAAACCTGCCGGCCTTACGATGTGTGTAAACAACATTTTGGCACAAATGAAAGTCTTTAACTTCAGATAACTTAAGTAAATATTTCTGCCGATACCTGGCATCATACAGTAATTGCTAATTAAACTGAACTTTCAGGTGTTACAGGACCGAAAGTCAGATAACAGACTTTTGTGGGAAGTTTGGGAAATGTGTGTGTATAAATGAGTTTCTTATCTTAAAGATCTTAGAGAATACATTCAGAAAAATTAAAAAAAAAAAACGTGTGAAAACAAAAATACTGAGTTATACTGCTTATTAGTCGTTTATTGAGACATTTGTTGAGAACCATATAAAAGGAAACAGTACTTGAACTTGCAGAATAATAAGGTTCTATCAGTATTTTGGCGGCGTTCGAAAATAAATGTTATAACTGTCTCAGGATTCTCTTTTGTATATTATATATTTGGATTCATCTTGAAATATAGGTGTTACTGATTGTAAATGTAGATTACATACCTTAGCTAGTTTTGCTAGCTGCTAAAGCTTTGATGCTTCCTATCCAAAAATGGCTTTTCCCCCCAGATAGAACCTAATAATAATAAATAGGACACATTGTGTGGATTTATGATTAGATAGATGTGTGTGTTTTACCTGGATCGTGAAGAAGCCAGCCAAGGCCAAGACGTAGAATAGCGCAGTTGGTAATTTCATGGTGTGACAGGCAGCGAGAGCACAGATGCTTCAGACAGTTCCTCTTTATGTGGTCAGTCCACCAGAGCTCCTTAGAGGAGTTAGACGTTTGGTGTGAAAGCTTGTGTCCAATGCAGGTGGCCTTTTTTAAACACACAAAAAAGACTGGATACACCCCAGGAGTTTAACGTCACGCCATATCTAATGTTGACGTAATAATTTTTTTGCAGTACACACCATCCATACACCTCCTCTTTTTAAGTAACCTGAAGTACTCACATGGCAATAATATATTCACGGATCATTAGTCTCATTTCCACTGTAAGGCTGAACACTTCTGAGTATGCAGGGTCACCACTGTAGCGGCAATAACACCTGGACCTGGTTTGACATAAAGTTCACAGTTTCTTTACTAGAGTTAGCTCAGGTTTTATCCACGGTTTGTTGTGGAATGGCTTAATAATCTGTGCGTCATTCATTCTGAAAATAATACCTATCCGTTGTGGTAAATATGAAAAAAAAGGAAAAGGAAAATATTTCAGTATTACATGGATTGTTTCAGCTTTTCCTCATCTTCCGTTCTTAACAGTAAAATGGGAAATATGAAAGATCCAAATCTAAAAAAAGGCACCTTTTTTCAAACTCTTTTCATCCACACATGAAAAGGTCACCAGCAGGGGGAGATATGAGGATTTGAACAGGGAAGCTGCAGGGAAAATAACTAAAAGATGTCGTAAAGACAGCATCACTGGAGCCATATATGGATGTCATTGTTAAGATATTTTTTGATGATGGAATGACATACGCTGATATGTCTGCCAAACTGGCTCAAATCGGTCTAAAGACTCTGCCGTGAGCGTCCGCAGGTTTTGCTAATATGATAAGATTTGACCTTTCTTCCAGGTCAAAACAGAAGAACTGTCAAAATGTACACAGGTATATAAAATTCTGTATATAGGCCAATATTCAAAATCATCATACTCTAGAGTCTCTAGAATGTCCACTAAAATAGAACAAATGCTATTGTTTAAAATAAATTCACAGCCAAGACATTAAATGGGTAAATTCATAAAAGTAATTTTTGATTTTTCTTTTTCTTTTTTTTTCAAAACAGATATGGATTGAATGGATGATACCTGGATTCTTCATGTCATAATGTAAATATTTACTGATTAGTTTTACATTTATCACTTCACCTTAAAATGCCCGAGACCTTGTCATGGTCAGTAGAAGATCCTCATGTTGGCCAACAGTTCAACACATTCGCACGAGAGCACATTCAGGTGTTAAACTGACCCTGTCGTTTATCCAGTGTTTACATTTGTAACTAGTGTTTTTAGGTTTTATTTTAATTTACAATCCACCTAAAATGATTTTAGTATTTTCCATTAACTGTCCTGTCTGTGGCACTCAGACTAAACATTCAAAGAGCTAGCAGGGGGCAGCATGATTCCCGCCCCAGTGGGCCTCTATTAGCACTTATTGCAGTTCCATTTTTAACCACTAGGTGAAATAATAACGCTAAATAAACATAAATGGGGAAGTGAGCACCAAAAAAGTGAGCAAATCAGTGGAACATCATCTTATATCTGTCAAATAGTGTCATTTTTTAAAATCGCTGCTCACTTACAAGAGGTAATTAGTATTTCAGCAGAATATGTTGAGTTGTGAATGAGGATTTTATGAAGATTAAACTTTGTCGAAGGGCTGTTATATAGTCCTGTTACATTCCAGAAAGTTTTCTGGACACATTATTAAGCCAATACTCTTGCATACGTATATGGTCAGTAACCTGTTTGTTTTGTTTGTTTGTTTGCAGTGTCTACTCTTACTAATTTACATGTCACACTGCCGCACACGTTTGCATCCTCTGAGCTATCCTCTGATCTTATTGTATTTTAGCATATGGGTAAATCCTCTGTAAGTCTAGACTCTGCATGCTTTTTTATTTATCTATTTTTACTTCCATATATGCTGCTAACTTTCATTTTGTATTCTTTCATATCAACACTACCACTGTTATATTTATACACACAGTACTGTGCACATGTCTTAGGCACATATAGTCTCCTCCAAAAGTATTGGAACAGCAAGGCCAATTCTTTTGTTTTGCTATATACTGAAGGCATTTGTGTTTGAGATCAAAAGACAAATATAAGAGAATAGATCAGAATTTCAGTTTTCATTTCCCGATATTTACATCTAGACGTGTTAAACAACTTAGAACATGGCACCCTTTGTTTGAAACCACCCATTTTTCAAGTGATCAAAAATATTGGAACATGTGACTGACAGGTGTTTCTTGTTGCCCAGGTGTGTACTGTTAGATTGATTATTTAAACAATTAATAGCTCTGAATGTCTACTCTGGGTTTCACCTGTGAAGACTGCATTTGTTGTTAAAAAGGATAAACCAACATGAAGACCAGAGAGCTGTCTATGCCGGCTTGATGCAGTTATTGCAAACAAGGGATATGCAACCAACTATTAGGTGCTATTTACTTTTATTTACTTCAAGACTATCTGGTCCTATACTTTTGCTCACCTAACAACTGGGTGGTCTGTCACCAGAGGTGCCACGTTCTAAGTTGTTTAACACATCTAGATGTAAATATCAGGAAATGAAAGCCGAATCTCTGATCTATCGTCTCATATTCATCTTTGGATCTCAAAGACATCTTCATTGTAGAGCAAAAACAAAAGAACTGGCCTTGTGTTCCAATACTTTCAGAAGGGACTGTAAATAGTGAAGTACTGTAAAGCAAATGTGCCTTAAAAATAATTAAATTAAAAATTTATATATATATATATATATATATATATATATATATATATATATATATACTATAAAATGCAGTAAACAGTAATAAACTAAAGAAAGTCAATATTTGGTGTGACAACCTTTTACTTTTTAAGAATGCATCAGTAGTCTCAGGTACAGTTTGTGAGTTTTATCAGGAAATTGGCTGGTTAAATTTTTTAATCATCTTGGAGAATCTGCTACAGTTCCTCTGAAGACTCTGACTGTCGCACTCACTTCTGTTTTTGCAAATAATCCCTGACAGCCTTCATTATGGGTTTTTTTTTGTCTGAAACGTGGTCTATTATGTAATAATTTCTTTACTGACATACAAACATTTTTCTGTAACATTTAATTTTTTTAAAATCAAAATTTTTTTGCTGACTCAATCAGCAGAATTCATAAAATAAACATCTACAAGAGCATTTGTATTTAAAAAATTAAGGTGCCTTTTTCACCGTATTGTATTTATCTACCTGCACATTATCACGCTGCTGTAACACTTTAATTTCCCATTTATAGATTAATAAAACTAAAGTTTTCCTCCCTGTAGCTGCTGTATGATCACCAAATATTTTGAACCCAAACATTATTTTTGTGATTAAACGTATATTCTTATAATTCCCCAGAACATGATATTGAAATTGTACAAAAATAAATATTTCACTGGTTTAGAAGAAATGGAAATATGAAGTTGAGTACAAGTTTATTAATACAATGCCATTTTCCTATACATATACACAAGTATCATATCAAGCATTGAAATATCTGAATTATTTCTCTAAATAAGAATAATGTTTCTTACATTTTTTTTCAGAAAGCAAACAAGTCTATACAGTGAGAGACAAAAATATAAATGTATATAATTTCTAATAATTAATTATTTTTTTTGACCTAACAGATTTAGCTTTGATTCAGATTAAATGTTAATCTCATGTTTTTAACTTTTTTTTCAGTAAATTTAATGTTCATTTTCACAGCAGATAAATCAGAGCAGGTAGAACAGAGGTTATTAGCAAAGCTTTCACACCTGGACTGCTGTTGGGAAGGCTGGTACTGTTGGTGCTGCTCTGAGGTGGCACGTTGGTGGTAGTAGATGGTGTAATAGTGGAAGGGCTAGACTGCATTGTGGAGGTGGTAGATGATATTGATGTGCTGGTGCTAATTTGGGTCTTGGTGGTAGATGGCTTCATGGTGGTGGTGGTAGATGGCTTCATAGTTGTGGTGGTAGATGGCTTCATGGTGGTGGTGGTGGATGGCATTTCAGTGGTGGTGGTAGATGGCATTTGAGTGGTGGTGGTGGTAGATGGCATCATGGTAGTGGTAGATGGCATTTCAGTGGTGGTGGTAGATGGCATTTGAATGGTAGTTGTAGATGGCATTTGAGTGGTAGTGGTAGATGGCATCATGGTGGTGGTAGATGGCATTTGAGTGGTAGTAGATGGCATCACAGTGGTGGTGGTGTCAATCTCTGGCATCACCGTGGTGGTTTCTGAGCTCTATAGAGAATAGTTGTTTTTTTTTTTAAATATCAACCGAGTACTCAAGTTTTATAGAGAACATTGCCTGGGAGTGGAAACTAGATGAAACATCATTATCTGAATGTTAGTATCTGCTAAGCTTGTGCCTCCAAAATATAGCATCACTGCCATTGAAAAATATCTGAGTAGTAATAGTGTTTCTTTACGATCGAGTGATCTAGTCTTGTAAACTCATCATGCATTTTACTGAAATAATGGCTGAAATAATGGCTTTTTCAAAAATACATAAATGCAATGTAAAATGATGAATCGCAAAATTCCTACTCAGATTTGTAAGATCTAAAACTCTGATTGTAGATTGCTAGGTTTTTGTAATTGTAAGATTGTTGTAATCACAGTCTTTTTCAACAGTCAGCTCACTTTGTAAAGTTTTGAGACCCATAATCCAAACTCTAGAATAAACAAAATAATCAAGTTGCTGCTAAAACTTGTAAAGCAGTCATCTGTAAAGTGAGACGTAAAACATTATATTAATGTGTGACGAATGTCACATGAAGAATAGTTACACATTTGTAAATTTTAACAAAATTGCTTATAGACTTACGTTCATTGCACTCATGTGCGTTTACATTTAACAGAAAAACAATGACACAGATCACATTATGTGGATTTTTAAAAAAAATAGAGAGCCTGTTAAAAGATGGTGGATTATTTCATTGTCAGACGTACCTGTGCTGTTGAGAAAGCCACCAGGGCCATGAGACAAATTCCCAGACGTAGTAACTTCATGGTGTGGAAATAAAGAACATAAAGAAATGCTTACGACAGGTTCGGCTGTGAACACTGAGACAACTGCATCAGAGAAGACCGTTAGATGTCAGAGCTTCTACTTAAGCACCTTCAGACTGGACACTCCCTGACATGGTCTTAAAGTCACAGGAGGATTTTGTTCTGTTTGCGCTAGTCAGCTTCCTCCCTTCCTTATAATTCATGGAATTTATGATCTGAATCTCTTAAAGTCTCCACTTATTATTCATTTATTCATCTTAAACATATTCTTCAATATCTATCAGTTTTTCAGTATATAGTTATGAGAATGAAGAATGTAAGTCTGGATTCATCGACAGCTTTCTAGCAGTTCCGCTGGTAGAATCGAAATCGACTTATCTGACATTTTAAATCAGTTTAAACAAATGAATTATTTTATTGCCGCAAGTCTGTTATAAGATTAGTCAGGACACTGTTGGGTTTCTGTATGTAGAGTATCGTGACTCTGTGTTTAGCTGCTGGTGAGCAGGGCGATGGGAAAAGGGAGAGGTGTGAGCCCTCTGCTGGGCAAACAATCCACACCTCTCACAATAACATTGGTACAGAGATAAAACGGACAGCACATCTAAAGCTTTTTTAATAGTATAACACCGTATACAAATGCTACAATACAATTATAACATTTAATCCTAATAGGTTAGGTAAAAATAAACTCTTATGAAAAGCTGCACATTCTTAAGGTTCCGAGTGTCTACTTTCATATGAGCCATTAACCATCACAAATCAATTCAATGCTGAAGACGGGCACGCCCAAAACAGGCAGAAATAACATTTTTTTGGCTTCTGGTAAAAAGAGTTAAGGGCTTAAAGCACTCTTTTAGTCCAGAAATATATTTAGATAAAAACCTCAGTGGATTTTCTGATCACTAATATACCAATGTTGTTTAAAAGGAGAGTTTTAGAGTGTGGTTCTCAAATTTTTTCATGACTTCTGAGTAGTCTCAATAGCTTTCTTGTAGTGGCTTTTAAAGCCAATTTAATGGCAGCCGAAACACACCTTTCATTTGCAGAACTCCTCTTTATTGTTCATTTGCAAAACTCCATCATGTGCAGACTATCTTAAATAAAGCAGCACTATATTTACACATATAATTATTTAACTAATTTTTTGAAGAATATTTCCTACATAGCCATTTAAGTGCATGAAAGCAAAATAAATCTATTCAAAAGTCATTCATCTCTGATAGATCACTACTACAGTTTTTTTATTTATATCATTCACTTTTGACCTAACAAATCAAAATACCATAAACTTTCTGTCTGCAGTTGTGACCATATCAGGGCCTGCTTGGTTCTTACTTAAGAATAAAATTTTAAAGCATGTTTAACATTAATCAGGTATAAAACCCTATGAGCAGTTTTTCATTGGATGTAACATTTTTTCAGGCTGTTTAATACATGATTATACCAGTAATGTTCAGTTCCACAGCAGATAAAAAAGAGCAGATAGAACACAGGGTATTAGCATAGCGTTAACATCTGGACTGCTTTCGGTACTGTCGGTGATTGATGTGCTGCTGTTAAGTGGCTTTGTGGTGGTGGTAGATGGCTTCATGGTGGAGGATGGCTTTGTGGTGGTGGTAGATGGCATTGCGGTGGTGGTGGTGGTAGATGGCATCATGGTGGTGGTAGATGGCATTGCGGTGGTGGTGGTGGTAGATGGCATCATGGTGGTGGTAGATGGCATTGCGGTGGTGGTAGATGGGATTGCGGTGGTGGTAGATGGGATTGCGGTGGTGGTAGATGGGATTGCAGTGGAGGTGGTGGTGGTGGTGGTAGATGGCATTGCGGTGGTGGTAGATGGCATTGCAGTGGTGGTGGTGGTAGATGGCATTGCGGTGGTGGTAGATGGCACTGTATCGGTGGTGGTAGATGCCATTGCAGTGGTGGTGGTGGTAGATGGCATTGGAGGGGTGGCGGTAGATGGTATCATGGTTGTGGTAGATGATGTCATGGTGGTGGTCGATGACATTGTAGCAGTGGTAGTAGATGGCATCATGGTGGTGGTAGATGGTAATTCAGTGGTGGTGGTAGATGGCATCATAGTGGTGGTAGATGGTAATTCAGTGGTGGTGGTAGATGGTAATTCAGTGGTGGTGGTAGATGGCATTTCAGTGGTGGTGGTAGATGGTAATTCAGTGGTGGTGGTAGATGGCATTTCAGTGGTGGTGGTAGATGGTAATTCAGTGGTGGTGGTAGATGGCATTTCAGTGGTGGTGGTAGATGGTAATTCAGTGGTGGTGGTAGATGGCATTTCAGTGGTGGTGGTAGATGGTAATTCAGTGGTGGTGGTAGATGGCATTTCAGTGCTGGTGGTAGATGGTAATTCAGTGCTGGTGGTAGATGGCATTTCAGTGCTGGTGGTAGATGGCAATTCAGTGCTGGTGGTAGATGGCATTTCAGTGTTGGTGGTAGATGGCATTTCAGTGGTGGTGGTGGTAGATGGTAATTCAGTGCTGGTGGTAGATGGCATTTCAGTGGTGGTGGTGGTAGATGGTAATTCAGTGTTGGTGGTAGATGGTATTTCAGTGGTGGTAGATGGTATTTCAGTGGTGGTAGATGGCATCGCAGTGGTGGTGTCAATCTCTGTAATCGCCGTGGTGGTTTCTGAGTTCTATAGAGAATAGTTGTTGTTTTTTTAAATATCAACCAAGTACTCAAGTTTCATAGAGTTTCATACATTGCCTGGGAGTGGAAACTAGATGAAACATCATTATCTGAATGTTAGTATCTGCTAAGCTTGTGTCTTCAAACTATAGCATCACTGCCATTGAAAAATTTCTGAGTAGTAATAGTGTTTCTTTACGATCGAGTGATCTAGTCTTGTAAACTCATCATGCATTTTACTGAAATAATGGCTGAAACAATAGGTTTTTTTTTTTTTTCAAAAATACATAAATGCAATGTAAAATGATGAATCGCAAAATTCCTACTCAGATTTGTAAGATCTAAAACTCTGATTGTAGATTGCTAGGTTTTTGTAATTGTAAGATTGTTGTAGTCACAGTCTTTTTCAACAGAGGCATCTCACTTTGTAAAGTTTTGAGACCCATAATCCAAACTCTAGAATAAACAAAATAATCAAGTTGCTGCTAAAACTTGTAAAGCAGTCGTCTGTAAAGTGAGACCTAAAGCATTCTATACAGCACTCAGTGTTTGCGGTTTGTTTGTTGACTTGGATTTGTGCTTGGGGTCGTTCTCATGCTGGAAGGTGAAATTTTTCTTCATCTTCAGCTGTCTAACAGAGGCCTGCATGTTTTGTGCCAAAAATTGGTATAGATTGGTATTTGAAGCTATCCATGATTTCCTCTATCTTGACTAGCACCTCAGTTCCAGCTGAGAAGAAGCAGCTCCATAGCATGATGCTGCCACCACCATGCTTCACCATGGGTTTGATGATAAGCTCTCTAGTTTTTTTTGTATCTAATAGCCAATATGTCCAGATTTAAGTTCTACCTAGGTCTTATCAAGCCATAAAACATTTTGCCACATGTGTTGGCAAAAGTTAGTTGAGTTTGGATTTTTTTATTTTTTTGTTAGAAATCGCTAGCCACCCTACCCTATAGCCCAGACATGTGAAGAATATGAGCTATTGTTGTCACATGCAGGGAATGACCAGTACTTTGGTCCCTTGGCAGCCCCTGATAAGATTTCTTCTTGTCTTTTTATCAATTTTGGAGGGACGTCCTGTTCTTGGTGATGTCACTGTGGTGCACACAGAGCAGTACTTTTCCACAGTGAGATACCGAACATTCTTTGTAAGCTCTTTAATTACGTACCCATTGTGTGTATACTTATGCAACCAGATTATTGTAATTTTTTTCCTTTTCTTTTTTCCCCCTAAAACATTTCTGTTTGTTATTCACATTTGCTATATCACATTAAAGGCGGAAAAAGATCTGACGTGACTTAGCTTGGTTTCATTTTTTTACATCATAAAAACCTGCCATTTTTAACAGAGGTGTAAACTGTTTTTATATCCGCTGTAAATGCTTACATCTTTCCGCATATTCCAGTTACTGATTACACTATCAAATAACAACTCAAACATTTTAACAAACACGTCACTGCTATAATGTTATGAGATGCATAATCCAATCAGACAGCTTCATAGAAATGATAGGAACAAAATAAAATTAAATATTCTAGTTACAGCTGCAAACTGCCAAAACTGTGCTGAAACAAATCCAATCTCCATATTAGCACTTCTCATCCTAATTTACACTGCCGAAGCGTTGAGATTCAGAATCTAAACAAACCTGCACATCCCATCATTATTGACATTAGCCCAAAAGATATAAATGATTTCAAGTAAATTAATGTGGATTAATTCATTGGAAGACGTACGTGTGATGATAAGAAGGTCACAAGTACCATGAGGCGCAATTCCAGAGTCTTCATCGTGTGAGAATGAAAACTCAGCTTCCTGAAAAGACAGTTAGATGTGAGCTTCCAGAGAAAAGAGCCAGCATCATTTGAATAGAAGGTACAGGAAGGACATTTGGCATGCTCGGCGGTAATCCACTGTGTACTGTAATGTCACGCCATTCCAAAAAGTTTCTATTATTCTTCATTAATTTAATTTACAAAATTCTTATTGTTTGAAATCAGTAGGGATGACACATATCTCATTGTCCGATGACAGCTGTGTGTAGTGAACATGCATACTGTACGTTATACGTAAGTGAAACACAGAGTCTGCGGTTTATTAGGGCTACTGATGATGCCAAGATCCCTCAAACTGTCTCAGTTTTCAATAATGTATTCTTCAGTAATAAGAATCAATATTAGTAAGTAAAGAAATAAAGTAAATAAGGAAAGAAAGTAAAGAAAGAATGTAAGAAAGAAAAGAAATTAAGTAAATAAAAAATAAAGAAAAAGTAAATTAAGTAAGGAAAGAAATAAAGTAAATAAGGCAAGAAAGAATGTAAGAAAGAAACAATACTAAAGAAATGAAGTAAAGAAAAAATAAGGAAAGAAACTAATGAAAGTAAGTGTAGAAAGAAGATAAAGAAAAAGAAAGTATAAGTAAGAAAGAAAGTAAAGGAAGAATGTAAGGAAAGTATAAGTAAGAAAAAAAGGTAAGTATAGAAAGAAAGTATGAAAATAAAGAAAGTATAAGTAAGAAAAGAAGGTAAGTAAAGAAAGAAAGTATGAAAATAAAGAAAGTATAAGTAAGAAAAGAAGGTAAGTAAAGAAAGAAAGTATGAAAATAAAGAAAGTATAAGTAAGAAAAGAAGGTAAGTAAAGAAAGAAAGCATAAAAACAAAGTATAAGCAAGAAAGAAAGTAAAGAAAGTATAAGCAAGAAAGAAAGTAAAGAAAGTATAAGTAAGAAAAGAAGGTAAGTAAAGAAAGAAAGTAAATAAAATATAAAAAGAAAGTATAAGGAAGAAATAAAGTAAGGAAAGAAAGTAAAGAAAGTGTAAGTAAGAAATGAAAGTAAGTAATGAAAAGAAAGATAAACATGTACTGTTTTTATATATACTTTTCTCCAGTTTGATTGCTGCTTAAAAGTGTGAGGGCTGAAAAGTTTTCATTGTAGTTTGTGCAATATCTGATGTACTCCAGCCTAAAATCACACACCTCGCAATCATACAGCTCTGAGCAACTCGCATAGCTCTAATTAACACTTAACAAAATCAAACGAAAGCTGCTAACTTCCCAAAAGTTTAGTACATCAAACAGAATGTGTAATGAGCTGCGTTTCTCATTTCTCCACCCATTATTACATGCTGAATTTCCACTTTTTGTGCTTGATCCTCCATCACCTGCACGTGTACGACTGCGTGTTCAGGATCGTACAAATTACACGCGAAAACAGATTAGTAGGCAACATCTAGCCATCAGTTTTTTTTTTCAGTTGTTCCTAGCCATGAAACTGTGAACATGATTAGTGTGTTTTTACGGAGAACTGAAACTAAGCTTCAACAACTTTGCATTTTATGCAAATGCACGAGGCTTCTGTATAAGGCTGTAGCTGCGTCATCGCATGCCTCGTAGGTGTCATCTGTAGCACTATAGCGCCTCTAAGAGGGCTATCACCACTTTGGTTCAGCATTTAAAAAAACGTTACAGTGGTGGAAATCATAACCCACCTTCATCCACAGTATATTTACTACTGAGTTCTGGTATTTATTAGACTGTTTGACTGGTCACATGAATTAAATGCACTCTCAGCCTAAACTGTACTGGTACCATCAAACATACACATTTTGTGTCTTTAGTACATTTTCTTTACCTGTAAAGGTGCACCTTTGTGAGTTTTACCTTTTAAATGTGTACTAAATTCACATTTCCGAGTAAAAGATACAAACTAAAGGTATCCATTTTAGTACCACCCCAGTGATAACACAGCACAGGTTGCTACTTCCTGATAGTGTAGGGAGTTCCTCAAAACTTCCATAACACTAATGAGAAATTTTAATAAAAATATAATTTTATATTAGTGGAAAGGTCAGGAATAACAAACTCCATGGTTTTAATAAATGGACAAAATATTTTTGAACACATTTAATTAACAAAGCTATTATTTGAATAGCTGGATTATTTATTTAACTAATCGATACTGCCAAGGCGGTGGTACACAGGATTTATATGGAATAAGTGAATAATATCACATGCATCACTGAATTAAATGGACAATAGTCCAATTAATTAAATGGATGTAGATCAATTCATCGCTATGCGTGCCTTTTATCTGTGAATATCAGTGTAAAATTTTTTTTTAAAAAGTCACTAAACGATGTTATTTGACAGGAACTTTATCCTGAAGGACAAACTAGGTGAGTAGAAAAAAAAAAACAAATTTATGCCTTAATTGTTTTCGTCATTCAGTGTCGCTCATTTGCATTCGTTTGCAGAACACGTTCAGTGATGCAGTGACAATGCAAATTTTCCCTTCATCACATTCTCACATATGCAGTTCTGAGAAGAACAACTGATAAGGATCACTGGAATCAGTTATTTATTAAACCAATGTAATGATTAATTTTTATCCTCATTTAGCCTCATTTTGTTACTGAGAGATCTGAATGGTATGAGGAAGTTGCTCTTAAATTTTACTGCCCATGCAATAAAAAATCTAAGCTTTTTTTTTTTTTTTTTTTTTAGTAGTCCAAATACAAGGTTGATGGGGAAATTACTTTGCATGTAATATAGTCATGTTGGAGGAAACGCTTTATGAATATTAAGTATATATGTATGGATGGTAATTTTTTAGCTGTAAAATAATGAGGAATGAGAGTCTTTATTGAAATTTAAACAGTTGAAAGTTTGAAAGTAAAACTGGAGTTCTAAGCCTTTCACATGCACACACACACACACACTCACAAGCTTGTGCTCTTGCATTTACTTAGAAATGAAACTTGGCAGGATTGTGTAACTGAACATTCATATATAATCGCTGAAGGGTGGGTGGGAGTGGGCGGTGCCTGCTCTAGCCCCTTATACACCAGACCCCACCTACCCCCACATCCCAACCCCCAAAAAAATAAAATAAAATAAAATCAACAATGCAAATTATTCAGTTTTTCAGTTACACCATGGTGTCAGCTTATATTTTTAATTTTTATGTACATTAAACGCTGAAAATTTTTTTTTTTTAAACATAACGTCATCTAATAACTCTTGTATATTTACAGCCAGTTCTTTTGTTTTTGCTCTACACTGAAGACATTTGGGTTTGAGATCCAAAGATGAATATGATAGATCAAAATTTCAGCTTCAGTTCCTGAGATTTACATCTAGACGTGTTAAACAACTTAGAACATGGCATCTATGGTGACAGACCACCCAATTTTTAGCTGAGCAAAAGTATTGGAACAGATAGTTTTAAAGTAAATAACACTTAATATTTGGTTGCATGTCTCTTGCTTGCAATAACTGCATCAAGCCGGTGACCAACTGACATCACCAAACTGTTGCATTCTTCTTTTGTGATGCTTTTCCAGGTTTGTAGCGCAGCTTCTTTCAGTTGTTGTTAGTTTTGGTGGAGTTTCTCCCTTCAGTCTCCTCTTCAGGAGGTGAAATGCTGCTCAGTTGGGTTAAGGTCTGCTGATGGACTTGGCCAGTCTAAAACCTTCCACTTTTCCCCCTGATGAAGTGCTTTGTTGTGTTGCAGTGTGTTTTGGGTCGTTGTCTTGCTGCATGATGAAGTTTCTCCCAATTAGATTGGATGCATTTCTCTGTAAATTGGCAGATAGAATGTTTCTGTAGACTTCTGACTTCATTCTGCTGCTACCATCATGAGCTCCATCATCAATAAAGATTAGTGAGTCTGTTCCAGAAGCAGCCATGCAAGCCCAAGCCATGACACTACCTCCACCATGCTTCACCCATGAGCTCATATGGTTTGGATCATGAACAGATCCTTTCTTTCTCCACACTTTGGCCTTTCCATCACTTTGATAGAGGTTCATCTTGGTTCCAGAACTTTCATGGATCATCTCTGTATTTCACTGTGAATTCCAGTCTGGCCTTCTGACTCTTACTGCTGATGAGTGGTTTGCATCTTGTGCTATGGCCTCCATATTTCTGCTCTCCAAGTCTTCTTCGAACAATGGATTGTGATACCTTCATCCCTGCCCTATGGAGGTTGCTGCTGATGTCACTGACTATTGTTTTTGGGTTTTTCTTCACAGCTCTCACAATGTTTCTGTCATCAGCTGCTGTTGTTTTCCTTGGCCAACCTGTTCCATGTCTGGGTGTTAGTAAACCAGTGGTTTCTTTCTTTTTCAGGACATTCCAAATTGTTGTATTGGCTATGCCCCATGCTTGTGCAATGTCTCTGATCGATCTTCTCTCTTTTCTCAGATTCAAAATGACTTGCTTTTCTCCCACAGACAGCTCTCTGGTCTTCATGTTGGTTTATCCTTTTTAACAACAAATGGAGTCTTCACAGGTGAAACCCAGGGCTCAAACCAAGAGTAGACATTCAGAGCTATTAATTCTTTAAACAAACAATCTAACAGGACACACCTGGGCAACAAGGAACACCTGTCAGTCACATGTTCCAATATTTTTGATCACGTGAAAAATGGGTGGATTCAAACAAAAGGTGCCATGTTCTAAGTTGTTTAACACATCTAGATGTAAATATTGGGAAACGAAAGCTGAAATTTGATCTATTGTCTTATATTCTTCTTTTGATCTCAAACACAAATGTCTTCAGTATATAGCAAAACCAAAAGAATTGGCCTTGCTGTTCCAATACTTTTGGAGGGGAATGTGTATATAGTGGTATGCTGGTGCCCTTATCATGGTACACCGTCACATGTATATCATAATATACACACTAAAAAGTGACATATCATGTTATTGCTTTAAACTGAAAGTAAACTAATCAGTAAATTAAATGGATATGGATTAAATTGGATTATTTGTCAGTTATCATTAGATTCTCGATTAATGGATATGGGATGGTGTGAAATCGCAGATAAGCAGATAAGCAGTTCAAGAAGCAGAGCGTCATGTTTTGAAGATCTTTATGATAAGGCGAGTGTGAAACAATGCTTAGTGGATGGAAAATGCACATTTTGCTGACATGTTTGATCCAAAACAAAGTCACTGGACAAAAGGTTATAGCAGGGTTTCCAACAACATGTAAAGCACATCAACACACAGTCCAGAGAGCCGAGGATGTGAATCCGGAGTTACACGAAGGTGTAAAAAGAAAGATTAAATATTAATTTATTTAATATTATTATTTATATTATTTAAGAAAGATTAAATTATAAATCTAATAATGCAAGAATAAATCTGCCATGCACAGAACTGTAGGTAATGTTAACTATGATATAACACACTAAACATTTTTGAAATGTATGACATCATTTTATTAAAAAACACATTTAAAGTATTCTTTATTTCAGATGTCCTGACATGTTCTCAATTTTTGTCCTGTGGAATATTGTGCAAAATGCCACCGTATACAGAGCTTTATTAAACAGATTATCCTTTTATAGTAGGGGTCCTTGGAAAGTTTTTTTTTTTTTTTTTTTCAGAGCATCATGTATTCACCTGCCATGTCCAGTCAGGAACTTCTGCTCATTTTAATTTAATAATGGGTCTAAAACAATTGAAAAAATATATATGGTTATTCATGTATTTACAAATATATAATCTATATAAAATGTGCATAAGCTCCAAAATAATGAAAGTAATATTTTCATTTTCAATTATTAGGCTACTATTAGATTAGATGCAAGCATATGTCAAGCAAGAGATTGTATAATAATAATAATAATAATAATAATAATAATAATGAAATAAATGGGAAGGTATAGGTGTATAGGTATTGTAAAACAGCAGTTATTTAAGTTTCATGCTAGCACGCAACATGGAGCTGTTAACATTGCATGTGTACACAGTGGGATTGCAGTGTGTGTTATATTTTCTTTGGCCTTTAGTTGGCGCTCATCATCATCACAGTCAAAATCACGAACAGCGGCAGGAGCAGAATGTCACGTGACGCGCCGATGCTCACGCTTCCACCTTTTGCAGGTGTGGAAGTGACGTTAAATCCGGAAGTAGTTGTTGTATTTGCGGCGCTCCCAGTGGTAGAAGAATTAGAAGGTGATGCTGTCGTTGTGGAGCTGGAGATGATGGTGGTGGAGGTGGAGGTGGGGGTGGAGGAGGAGGAAGCGGTGGTGGTGGTGGAGGAAGCGGTGGTGGTGGTGGTGGAGGTGGAGGAGGAGGAGGAGGAGGAGGAGTTAGTGGGGCTGGAGGTTGAAGGCACCGTTGTTGTTGAAGTGTCTATAATTGTGGTCTAAAACAGACAAAAAAAGTGTTCATGCTGTTATTTCTGCTTCTAGTTTAAATTTATTTAATATTTGATACTAAATGGCTTCCTGTGTGATAGTTATAATAGCATAGGAGCCAAAATCTATTGAGTTCCAAGCCACATACAGGGAGCAGGGAGTCATTTCCCATCTGGCATTAGTTACATGATTTAAAACTGAGCAGGAGACTCTCAGGGTCGTGGGTTCGAGCTCCACGTCGAGCTCCAAACCCAGACACTGGGGTTGCATCAGCTAGTGCACTGTTAGTGCCAGTCCCAAGTTCGTGTGAAATGGGAGTGTTGCATCCGGAAGAGTATCCGGTATAAAACCCCTGCCAAATCAAATACAAGGCCCATAAACCGGATCTCCAGAAGGAGGATCTGCTGTGTTAAGCCCTAACAGGAGCAGCACCAAGAACCACAACATGACGTTGACTTCGTTGTAGTGTTGTGTACACTGCAAAAACACATCCTAGTAAATGAACACATCGATTTACACAGCCTACTACTTCTGTTTATGAGATATTTATCCATTTCTAGATGTTTTAAATGTTTTTCAAGGTTGAAAACATCTTCCATTCACAGAATGCTGCTCCTTCGAAATATTTATTTCATTATGAAGTCTTATGAAAATTCAAATTAAATCTGCCAATAGAAAATGTCAAACTTGTAGTTAGTGAAGTCTTATTATTATTTTATGAATGAATTGGCCCATATCCGATTACTTATTTACTTGCAGTGAATCTTATCAGTTTTTTATAACCTGGGCAATGACATTACCATGCACATGACATCTTTGGGTTAGTAATAGTACTGTTGTTATTAGGTTTTATTATTTTTAATATTATTTGTTGTTTTAATTTCAGTGTGTTGTTTTTAAATCCGTTTTGGCCACAGCCAAATGATTGATTTTCAAATGAATGTTTAGCATTTAAAAAGAATCTGTTTAATTTAATTTAATTTAATTTATTAAACATGCGGGACAAATTTACAGCTACTTTGAATGTCATATTTTTTCCTTTATCCTAATTTTGCATTTCCTTTTTCCTCCTCAGATAACCAGATGAAACTCATCAGAAAATCCTCCATCATTTACGTGGCTATAAA
>CM040466.1:25551789-25572150 GCA_022758105.1 Pangasianodon gigas
TTTTTTTTTTTTTTTTTTTTTTGCTAAAAACTTACTAAAACAGTTCCAACATTGAGAGTAACAAAAAAGGCCAATATTTATATTAAAGACATTTTTAAAAATCAGATAAAACACAAATTGTGGTTTCATATTTGTAGTTTTTTCTCTTTATAGATTTCTTTTCCTCTCTTATTTGATGTAAAAGAACTTTTTTCTGATTAAATCTTAAACTGCTTTCTGTTGAATACAGTTTTTTAGAACTCACCTCAGATGCTGACGTTTGAATCATCGCTGCCACACACAGCGCAGCGAGCAGGAGCTTCATGCTGGAGCGGACTGAGATGGGCTTCATCGTGTCAGATGCTGCTGTGTGGATGTGTATGATGTCAAGCTCTGATTTCTCTGGACCTGTTCAGCACTAATGGAGGATTCACTTATATTACAGAGCACCACCCATTTCTCCCTCACCTGTGGGCAGGAGCTGAATCAGCACACCAATCATCAGGCCAGTGTGAGAACTCCTCTGGTGAATACATTAGCGCAGGAGGAAAAGTTTTAGGTTTAAAGTCTGGATACAGGTGAAGGTTTACAGTAATTCAGTTTCTGAATGTTCACAGTGTATGCTATAGATCAAATAAAATAACAGAACAATATACAGACAACAGAAATAAACAGGTAGAATAGAAAAATAAAACTGGAAGGAGAGCAAATAAAATAGCACTAAGCAAACTTGAAGTAGGACAGGGACACAGTACATTCTGTTGAAGTCAAATATTTACATACACTTACCTTATAAATATTTAATCTTCGTTTTTCACAGCTGTACACATTTCATATTACCAAACAGTTCTGTTACGTTGTTCACACCAGAGGTTATTTTAAAACAATCGATTAGAGACAAATTTATTATTTCAGCTTTAATTCTCTGTATCAAGTTTACAAACACCAAGCTGACTGTCTCTTTAAAGAGTTGGAAGATTCCAGAAATTGATGTAATGATTTTTTAAAGCTTCTGATTGACCAATAATCAAAATTAGGAGTTAATTGGGAGCACGTATGGCTGTATTTAAGGGCCTAACTTTAGAGCCAGTGCCTTTTTCATATCATGAGGAAATCCAGACAACTCAGCCAAGGCAACAGAGTGAAAATAGTGGTGGGATCATGACAAAGCCGGGATGTGGACTGAACTGAAAAGGTATGTCTGAGTGAGGAAGCCCACAAACCTGACTGAGCTACAGCAGTTCTGTCAGGAAAAATGGGCAAAAAGTCCACCAGAGTATTGTGAGGCACTTGTGGAAAGCTACAACAAGAGTTTGATTGAAGTTAATGCTACTAAATACTAACAAAATGAATGTAAACCTTTGACCTTTGATATAGTGAATAAAATCTGAAATAAATCTATCTCTTAGCTCTTATTGTGAAATGAAAATAGAGTAGATACCCTCATTGAGTTAACAAAGGACATGTTTGTCTAAATGTGAACTGCTGTGAAAAATGAAGTTTAAATGTCTTTAGTCGAGGTGCACGTAAACTTTTGGCCTCAACTGTAGAAAAAAAAAGTTATTTGAAAATACATTTAAAAAAACGAATAAAAGAAAATAGAAAGCAGGTAAAATAGGAATAGAATAGAAAGAATAGAAAGATAAACAAATAAATAAAATTAAAATGGAAAATTGTTCATTTAGATTTTAAAAAATCTAAAATTTTTATGCAAAATATGAAAATAAAATAATAGTCAAAGGTAATTCAATAATAGTAAAAAGTAATTCATATCAAATAAAATCAATAACAGATAAAAATGAAACAGACATATAATAAATGAACAAAAAAAAGAAAAGAGTAGATAATAATAACCAAGATGTTTGGTGTTTTCTGATAAAGCATAAGAAGAAACCCATAAAAGAAATCTGAGCTGCTTTCTAGGTTAATCAATGACTTGGCAGCAGATGTGACTCAGCTGAAATCACTGATTCAGCAGCTCAGTGGCTCCATATAGCCCAGTGATTATTCTTCCTCCTCAGGAGAACGTTATTACTACAGAATATTCTTCTACATGACAATAACTTAACAGCCTTAGCAACATCTGAATATGGGTCTGGGTCTGTCTCTGCTAGCCGTGGCAGCTGCCTGGGCCTGAGTTGGTTTAGATGGTGCTAGGCTACCTAACGCACCGAATGCTCTCTTCCACACCCTGCTAGACGAGGCAGAATTCACTATGCCACAGTGCAAGGATTTTATTGACAACTTCCACCTAAGTGCTTGTAACTTTAAAGCAACACCCATGTAATAGGTGCTCTTGCATTTTTCTATTCTGCTGTGTCACAGTCATTCACCTGGTGATGTATTCTGAGAGGCCAGAGTGCAGGTAGAGGTAACCTGGCTGAGGGTGCCAAATCTCCCCATCCATTGGGACAGTAGGTACATGGTGAGGCTAGTCATCGGCCAGTGCATTCTGTCCCAATGGGCTGAACGGCTCTGCTGGAGAGAACCACAACTGGCAATGTGTTGACTTGGTGTTGGCGAAAAGGTCCAACTGAACCTTGTCAAACCTTTCATAGATCTGGTCTTCCCATGTTTTGAAAGTGTAACAGAAATTTAAGCTACTCACAAGTTCTTTATTTGGTCTTGAACAAACAGAAATGGACGTGCTGGTGCAGGATCCCTGCAGATTAGTATTGTTTTACCTTCGAGTGTTCAAAATTTTGGACAAAGTTTGGACATTTGAACATAACAAGTGGGATCACCCCAGCACTGACTAGAGCTTCGGTGGGGCAGTAGTTAAATCTCTGAGCTACAGATCAGAAGGTCACAAATTAGTTGGTCTTGGCATCACCAAGATGCTACTGTTGGACCTTTGAGCAAGCTGGCTCCTTGATGAAGCTCCAGTCTCTGGCATTCATTTGAACATAGCAGGTGGGATCTCTCTAACCCTGTCTGCTCCAGAGCTTTTTCTCAGGTTTCTCCTCACCTCCCAGGAACATGCCAGTGGATGGATTGGTGACTGTTAATTGCCCCTGGGTGTGAATGGCTTACTACGGTTGATTGTTAAACCCATACAGTGTGTATTTGTGCCTCACATCCAGGGGTAAACTCTGGGTCCACTGTGACCCTGACCAGGATTAAGTGCTTACTCAAGATGGATGTATGAATTCTTCATTAGGGATAAATTCACATATTTACAATTTATTTTGGTTTAATTTAATTTGAGTTTATTTATTTCTGCAAAGCTGTTTTGTGACAATGTCCATTGTTAAAAGTCCTATACAAATAAAATTGAATTGAATTGAATTCTTCTTAACGGTTTGCTTTATTCTGGTCCTGACTTAACTGATCCTAAGATTGCTCACCCAGTAAACTTGAGAGCACAGGTAGGGTCATGAGCTTTTACATCACTGGAAGTCAGAGCTCACATCAGAAGAGCGTATACAACTCAAGGACTATCTCGCTGAGGAGTTCAACCACTTTCCAAAGCAGGCTGTTTAAAGAACAACAGGGAAATGAACATAAACATGAATGAGGTCACTGGTAAGCGGTTGTAGAGCTTGTATAAAAGTGCTAAACAGCCAAAAGTGAATATGAGGGTTGCCACACCTTGGCACCTTCATGTCGTTGGGATGAGCAGTGATGTAATGCCAGAAAGGAAAACTATACAAACCACCATGGCGTCATCATTTGGCATCAACGGAAAGTATTTCATTATTTTGTACTCTGTTTTAGGTGACGTTTTTATTTCATCTTTAAATGTGAATTGTTCATTACAGTTTTTTTAATCCTTGGTTTTAAAATATGTGAGAAAAGAGAGATCCAGTTTCCAGCTGATTAACTTTATTCAATCAAAAGTGACAGTGTACATGAAGATACTGATACATGATGTCACAAAAACTTTTCACAGACTAATCAAGTCAAAGAATAATCAATAAATAAAAAATAATCAAGTTTATTTAAATGTATAGAAATCTGGTGCTACAGTGTGCTCTGTGTCTAATGATGAGCTTATCTTTGCACTACGGTTTGAGTGAAAACATATTTGTAGAAGAAATTTTTTTAATTAACTAATGAATCATGTGTAATCATGTCTGTTTATGTGTTGATAAGTATATTTATTTATTTGATCATTTAAAATCTTATTTATTTGTTGGTCATAATAGTGGAAATCATGAATGCTTTAAAATGAAGGATTTTCACAATTCAAATTCAATCTCTCCCTCTTTTTCTCTCCTTCTCCTTCTGTTTTTCTTTTTCTCCTCACTGCCTCTTTTGTGATTTTCGTCACGGTCGAAGTTCTCCTCTGAGCTCCCGTCTCATGGATGTTTGATCAGAACCTTGTAGACGGGTCGGTCGGGCCGGCGGTGGCTGTAAACCCGAGAGGCAGCGTTGTGTTTGACGAGTCTGCGTTGTTTTGTCCGTTCGTAGTCGCCGGAAACGGCTGGAGTGATGTTGGACTAAAATAGACAAAAATATGCACCATTCATGCTTTTATTTTCTCTTTTAGTTTAAATATATTCAATATGTGCCAATGAAACACTTAGGATTAATCCGGAATAGTTCCCTATGTGATACTTGGAACCAATATTTCAAGCGACATACAGCTTAGTGCACTGCATAAGGAGTGGGAAGCCATTTTGGATTCAGGATTACTGATTTAGTTTCAGCATTTTCAAACAGAAAGATGAATAAAAAAAAATCTATATTTGTTTCACCGCTACAGTTTTACTCTGAAATTGTAGCAAATCAAAAAATCTTGAATGTAATATATATCTTTTAATTCTATATATGAAATTTTTAAATTATCCTTGAAATTAGTGAAGACACTCAGACATAGCTTATTCATCTCATAAATACTTTTTAATCTTACGAAGAAAAATGTTCCGTAAATTGGCCTATAACCAAATGTCTTACTTATATTATTACAAAATATTATAAAATGTGTATCTTATCCGGTTGTTACTTTTTATTTCTTAATTTTTGTATTTTTGTTAACTTGTACGTTAGTAAAAAATGACGTGCCACAATAACTGTGTACTTTTGTTTTTAAGAGAATGTTTAGCTCTTTGTTTTGATGTTATTAAAAATATTGTTCATGCAAATTCACAGCTACTTTGAATAACAGTTGGCTGATGTTCCTTCCTTCATCCTAATTTTCCATTTCTGTTTCCTCCTCAGAAAACCAGATGAAAAGCCTCAGGTGACCCCGAATATTCTACACAACTGCATCACTTTCTGGAGGCATGTTGACCTAAGAGTAAGCTAAATATCGAAATATACCCAGGATGAAGTGGGTCATAGGTTTCTCACTTTACAGATTGTGAGTATAATTTCGTTAGAACTCACCTGAGATGCTGACGTTTGAATCGTCGCTGTCACACACAGTGCAGCGAGCAGGAGCTTGATCGTGTCAGACGCTGCTGTGTGCATGTGTACGATCTCAGGTTCTGATTTGTTTTGGACCTGGTCAGTATTAATGGAGGTTTCACTTGTATTACAGAGCACCGCTCATTTCTCCCTCACCTGTGAGCAGGAGCTGAATCAGCACACCAATCATCAGGTATTAAAAGTCTGGATATGAGTGTTTTCACATTGGTCTTCACTTCTCTAAATGGACTACACTGTGGTGAAGAAGATATAAAATAAAAACTAACTATATAGACACAATAGATTGTGTATTGTGTCTACACAATAGACACAAAAGAACAGACGTAGAAATAGAACAATATCGAAAAGACAAATGAAAATAAAATCAGTAAAAACTTAAAGTAAAAAACTTATCAGTAAAAATAGGTAAAATAGAAAAAAAATTATAATAAAGTAGAAAAGATGTCATAAATTCTAAAAAATAATAGAAAAAAAAAGATAAATCACATTAAATAGAAAGCAAAAATAAAATAGAATAGATACCACAAAAGATATAAAAGCAAAATAAACTGAAAATTATATTGAATAAAAATAAAATAGAAAATGAAAACCTACATTCAAAACAACAAGTCAAATAAAATCAAAAATTGCAAATAGATATAATACAAAATTATGCAACATCAAGAAATATACAAACAGAAAAAATAAACTTTAAAGATAGAGCAATTTCATTATTTAATTGTAAAAGAAAATTAAAAAAAAAAAAACAATGTAACTGATCAAATAAAATAAAAAAAATCCAAGAAGTATATAATACAAGACATAAAACTTACAGAGAATATAGGTAAAATAAAATAAAAGGTCATGTCATTGCTCCAGCCCTGATCTAAGAACCGTACACAGAACGTTCATCATGCTCAGACACTTAGCGTTAGATCTCTGTTCTGGTGTTCACAGCAATGTTGTGTTTATTCCATCTACACTTCTTGCTCATGGCTTTGTGTCTTATTTCAACTTTTATAACAATCTGAGAAATAATCTGTGTAACATATTTAAGGAATAAAGTCCAGAAAAAGTCAGAAGCATTGACGGTTCCTCAGCTCGTCTCTGTGGAGGAACCTTATGGCATCGTTGCTGAAATGAGAACAAGGCAGAGCAGGAACCCTACAAGAACCTGATTGTGGAGATAGGAAGTGGTGCTGCTGTGAAGAGGATTCTGAATCACAGAGGTGCAGTTTTTAGAAGAACTGATGGTGGTGGTGGTGGTGTTGATGGTGGTATTATTGGTGTTAGTAGTGGTGGTGATGTTGGTTGTTGTGGTGGTGGTGATGTTAGTGGTGGTGTTGATGGTGGTGGTGGTTGGAGGCCCACTGGATGGCAGGGTTCCAGTGGAGGTCAGTGGATGGAGCACTGAGGTTCCTGTGGTGGGGTTCGGGGTTTGAGATGAGTTGTGTTGGTTGTTGGTCGTAGCTTTGAAGCCGGTGCTGGTGGTGTTGTTGGACGTGATGGAGTCAGTGACAGTGACGAGAGTCGACTCGGTGGAGATGGAGGTTGAAGTCTGGGAGTTGGAGCTTTGTCCAGCAGGTGTCGTACTACACGTGGTGGTACACTCTCCCCAAGCATGCTGTTGAGAGACGGAGAAACAGATGAACAAAATAAAATCTGGAGCTGATTAATCATCACACCAGCAGTGGACCAGCTTGTAAAAAGTTGCTCTGCGTTTGTCTCGGGTGGGCGTGGCCTGTTCAGGTGTGTCTAAGTTCTAAAAAGAAATGGTCGCAGCCAAAACGTAGACAAGCTCTTATACAATATCAGCAATTGAATTCTGGATTCTGATTGGTCAGAAGGTGTTGATTAGTTTTCTATAACAGCAGCTCTGACAGTAGTGCAGCTGCAAATCCCAGGTTTATATTAGTGCGCTCGTTCTAATTATAATACGTCATCGTTTCGATAGTAACAGCTCATTCACAGGGACTCGTACGGTGGATGCTGCACATAAACAGATTATAAAATTGTTGACATGGTGATGTAACATGTATGGAAGGAGTCTCCAGTATCAGCACTTTGTAACAGTCAGAGGTAAAGCTGTAACTTTAAGTTTTCTGACATCTTCAGGACAGAGGAGTTTACGCTTCAAGCTTTTTATCTTGGAGAGAGAGAATAAAGAAAGACTGGTGAGGGAACGACTGTTAATCGCTGCTATAACGTAAGTGACAACAGGAACTCACTCGTTTCACGGACATTAAATACGGTTATTAAAAGGAATGTGTAATTCTTGATACATCTTATTATTGTCAAATTACTGTGGTGTAAGTGGAATAAAACGTGGCGTTATAGGAAAATAATCAACTTCAGAGTGCTAACAGTAGCTTCGCTCCTCTAACATATAAGTTACATGGAGTTCAGCATTAATACACCATCAGTGACAAAGGAACTAACACTTTATTCATTTAAATAGAAAGTAAATAAATAAATTAGAATAGATAGAATACAAATAATTTGTCCTGATTTTATTACTAGTATGTAGAACCTGTCAGGTGTTTAACCTTTAGCTTCATGGTACTTGGTACAATCTTAGAAAAAATGGTTCTTCAGGGGTTCCTTAAGGTTTTATTGCATAATTAAGGGTTCTTTTCCTTCTAAGAGGGTTTTACCTGGAACCTTTCTGAGAGGGAAGCACTCTGCTGTACATAGAAGCTTTAAGGGTTCTGCCAGAGGGAAAGTCTTTCAAAGAATAAAAAATCCACCAAATATACTCTAAATGTAAATGTGAATGGATCCAGTGCTACCGTTTATCTCTCATAACCAGGACAGATTTCTTTGGATAAAAAAAGAAACATAAAGACGTAGAGTAAGTAAAGCTGTGCGTACAAACACTTTCTCTAACTTAAAATCTAAATTTGGTCTCCTAGTGTGTAAGATCCATCATCACTCACCTTCACTCGCAGCACCAGCAGGTAAACAACGAGAACAGCTAAGCGTCTCATGGTGTCTCTTGATGGGACCATCAGGACCTCACCGGCTCCTTTTCTACCCTGACGCCCGCCTCCGCATTGCACCGTTTTATATCTGCGTTACCGAAATGCTCGAGGCGCAGCATCACCGCGCCAATTCCATCCCTGTCCTATCTCCATCATTATCATCGTCCTTGGTCTGGACTCGGCTCTCTGAAGAGCGGCAGCTCTTTGTTCTCCACGACCTTGGCAAAGGTGAGAGCTAAGCAAATGATGGAGCATCTAGTAAAAAAAAAAAAAAAGATAATAATGGCACACAGAGGTGGTTAATCTGATGAAGAGTTGAGTTTAGTGGATCATGAATGGAGAAAATTGTACAGATAATTATTTAAAGAGTTAATAATAATATTATAATTATTTAAATATTCAGGAACTTGGGAACAATCCAAAACTTTACAATAATAATGATAAAAAATCATATTTATTACAGGAGATTATTGCAGCGTACTGCTGTTAGTATGAAATCATAATTCGTGGCTGATGATGCCCTCGCAGGTTGAGATGAAGTTCAGGGTAACAAACTCTCACACTAACTCTCGCTACAGGAAATACCAGGTGAACAGGACAGGAAGAGTGGTCGAGTCTGACAAATAGATCAGATAACCGTCTCGAACAATCAGTTCTCTTGTGCACTCGGGATTGGTGGTGAACTATTTACTCACTTATCTCTCAGACCGTCAGGTCACACGTCGCCGCTCAAATTGCGGTGCATTTATCTGTTAAATTGTCTCTCAGAGATCTATCTCACGCATTGAAGGATTCATTCAGCAGAAACATCAACCACACACCGGATTCCAGCTGTGACACACTGTATAAAAAAACGAAATGTTTTTTAGCCTTGCCATGGAGCTTCAAGGCTAATGTTAATAAAAATTTATACCACATCGTGCAGAAGACGTGTATTATTCTCGTATGACAGCACGACTCTGTAACGTGAAGGATAGGTTTATATTAATGCACTCGTTCTAATTCGTCATGGTTTCTATAGTAACAGCTCGTTCACAGCGACTTGTACAGCGGACGCGCCACATAATCTAAGACTAATAATGAATGTTTTTTTTTTTTAATTGTTGTTTGTTGTTTAAGAAAGATTGTTAAGGTGGTGAAGTTTTTTATTAGGAGATGTTGATTTTAACATTTATGGAAGGAGTCTCCAGTATCAGACTCTGTACAATGTTAGTTGGTCAGTTTTTACACAATTTTTGGGGGCGGGGCCTAGGGGTGGACATTGGGGTGGAGCATAAGGGTGGGGCATAGGATAGTGGCGTGATACCAAATCTTTGATTTCTATAATCTTCCATCAAAATGCCGCCTCTTTCTCCATGTCTTATTGACATTTTATTACATCACCGTGCACACACACGCAGGTGGATAAATAATAATAATATTAACCAATAGTATGACGTTATGTTTAGCTCCTCCCCCCGAACAGCTATCATCGTATAAAAGCTCAGAAATACGCCACGCTAACGAAGAAAAATGTGATTTGATTTCCGTCTCTCAAAGTGGAATTTTACTACCATGTTCTGTACATCACTGCCATCTTTCTGGTAAAATGACATCATTAAATGTCACTATGGGGCGGGGCATAGTGGGCGGGGCATATGAGGGCACAGTGATACCAAACTGCACTGAGGAAAGCAGTGATGCTAGTTGTCCAAGATGGCCGTCTTCATAATGTTTCAGAGTTTAGCTACACAAAATGTCAATCATTTATCAATTATTTAATAAAGGCTTCGTTTGCCAAACTGAACTAACAGTTCCTTCCAGATTTACAAAAGTTTTGGTTTATTTGTGTTTTATTTTTCAGGGTAAAATAAAGAGGAGTAATAAGATTATTGATATATCAGTTGTCTCTCCTGGTTGTGGGTTCGAGGCAGATATTTAAACAAAACATTCATTTGTGACTAAAGGGACACTGTGTACTCTTCCGTGTCTTTAATAAAGCCTTCCAGCCATGTACGTTTTCCTCCTCCTTCTTTTATGAGGAATAAAATCTCACTGCTCATAAACACAATGTGACTGTGGACCAGGAGCCGATCTGATAAACTCTGCCACATCAGGGTTATAAAAGGTGCATTAGCGTGCCTTAACACTTACATCACACTGAGTTAGGGTTGAGCGATATGGAAATATCATCACATCACATGATACAGAGAGATATTTTCAGGATACACAATATCTATCACGCTACTTACTATGATACTCCAAGCAAAGCAGTGGTGATAGTGCTGCATTTTAGACACCGAAGTTGAAAAAGTATTGTTTAACATTTACAGAAATGTAATATTTTATAAGGAAAATGAGGCAACACTTTAAACCAGAAACAAAAATTGTATTTTAACCTCTAATCAGCTACTTCGTTAAACGCAGCAAATCAGCTAATCATGGTTTTCTGGATCAGCTCTATTTACAATTCATCTGCAAAATCCTAGTAATTCAAAAAGAACAAACAAAACTAACAAAATATAAGGAGAAAAATATTTGTAATAGTTTGTTTGTTTTTAAAATATTTAAAAGTTATGCCCTGACTGATCGATTCCAAGAAACACACTAAATGTCTTCTTGTTTTTTTCTCCTCTTCATTTTGTGCTTAGGGGTGCACAAACTTTTGCACATTAATATGTATGTTACATGCTCATATTGCGCAGCTGTACACCAAGGTCTGGCTTCTTACTGATAAAAGCATAAGTTTCATTTCATCAAAACTGGAAAAGAAACTTATTTTCCTTTCACACACACACACACACACACACACACACACAGCATTTCAGTGGAACAGAAGGAAGCTCTGCCCTGTTTATGGCCTTTACGGTTATTTACTTGGCAGCTTTCTTCACACCAATTCTGGATTCTGCTTTTTCAGAAAGTGATGATTATGCAGTTTATAAGACAACATTGTTTTTCTCTTTTTCTTTTTTAATTAATAAATTAATAAACACACAGTTACACTCAGGGTTTTGAAAGTCTTTTCAGGATTGAAAGTTCAGGATCATATGGTTTGTTATGTTTTTTATAGATATTGTGCATTATATTTTTGCTATATTCATCAACCCTAATAATATTATAATATTATCTACTAATGTTTTTTGTTACGATTTTCTCATTCTCTACATGACAGTAATATTTATAAAAAAAATTTGTTCCATGTTGTGTTGCTGTTGTGGATGTTCTTCCTGTGTTAGCGTAAAGACTGAACTCTTACTCAGAACAGTTTACACTCAAGTCTCCATCACTGAACTGTTAATAACTTCAGATTCATACGAGAGACTTAACATTAAACTCTAACGATGATCGTACTCACATTCCTTTTAACACACTTAGCACTTTTTGACTCTATAGTACACAGTTATAGAAAGAGAAATGATTTATAATCGCACTATTGGGTGTCACCCTGATGAGGATGGTTTCCTTTTGAGTCTGGTTCCTCTCAAGGTTTCTTCCTCATGTCTTCTCAGGGAGTTTTTCCTCACCACCGTCACTCTGGCTCACTCATTAGGGATAAATTTATCATTTTCTGCCAAAACATGATTTAAAACAGGATCATTGATCATCTAGCCTACTGTTTAAAGAACAAATACACAAATCAAAAGTAAGAGTTTGCAAAAAGACTAGCATTTATTTTAGTTTTTATCTCAGTGAGCTCAGTGTACTGAAGGTTGCCAACCCAGATTTTTTTTATTCGCATATATATTAGATATTACGCTAACAATATTAGACGTCATGTCTCATGTCACTGAAATAAACCCATGTGGTCAAACTTGTCAATTTATTTTATAATTTATAATTTAAAAAACTTCAGAAGTTGTTGTTTTTTCCATCTCAGAAGACTGAGGCTGATTCCTGGTATTTTACGGCCAACCCTAAACACACTGCTTAGCATTAAATTCTAGACGTTAGCTAAGATTTGCTTAAGAAGTATACTTTATTTATTAAACCTTTTCTCCTTAATAGAATCCAGTGGGCGGAGTCTAAAGTGATCCATAAACTTGTGTGTTTAGTGGTCTGGGATTAAAATCTCCCATTTGAAGTAATTTTTTTTTTTTTTTTTTTAAAGGAATTTGATTAGTAAATCAACATTGATGGCTTTTTTTTCCAGATGAAAGCACAATGTGGGAGGAGTTTAATCAAATCTAACTCCTCCCCCTGGACATCTGAAGTAGTTCACTTAATACGTCATCAATTTCCAAACCGCTGTCATTACTTGTTCGTTATAACTCCGTCCCGCAGACGTCGCCATGGAGATCGCTTCGAGGAGATCGATTTAAGGAGCATGACGATCCTGGGCCGCGTCCAGCCGGAACTTTTTTTTGGAATTTTTGTAAAGCTGCTTTGTGACAATGTTCTTGTTAAAAGCTCTGTGTAAATAAAATTGAATTTTTCAGCAGAAATGGTAAAAATAGGCTACATTAATGGTACAGTGGCTCATGCCGTGACCTCATGCCGTGACCTCATGCCGTGACCTCATGCCGTGACCTCATGCCGTGACCTCTGGGAAACCCTGAGACGCTGACCTCGTTCCTTTGCACTCGTCTCTCTCCCGTATTCATCTGTTATCGCTTTTCCTCAGCAGAATCTCAGCAGTAACTTGTGCATTTTGCTGAATCTTCACACACAGGATGTGATGACGTTAAAGCTGACTCATTAAGTGGGCGCAGGATGGCTGTGAATTATGACGGCATATAAAAGATAACAGCAGATACTGTTACACCATGACGCTGATTACTTTCCTGCAACAGCACGTTTTATTCCACAGCAGTTTGCTGCTTTTATCATTACAGAACTCACGCCCTACTTTTTTATCTGTAATGTTTGCAAAACAGCTTACTCACTTACGTTATAGCAGCTATAAACAGTCTATTTCTATAAAGCTGTTTTGTGCCAGTGTCCACTGTTAAAAACTCTATACAAATACAAATTGAATAAAGTTGAATTGAACTGAACAGTCGTTCCCTCACCAGCCTCTCTTTATTCTCTCTCTTCAAGTTAATAGGAGAAAAAATGCAGCTTGTTACGCATGTTACTGAGAAACCGCAAAGAAGCGTAAACTCCTCTGTCCTGAAGATGTCAGAAAACTTAAAGTTACAGCTTTACCTCTGACTGTTACAAAGCGCTGACACTGGAGACTCCTTCCATAAATGTTACATAAACTTCTCCTTACAGATCAGCGATTACACACATTTTTTAATCTGTTTATTATCACCGGAGCGTCCGCTGTACGAGTCGCTGTTACTATAGAAACGATAACGTATTAGAACGAGCGCATTAATATAAACCTGCACTACTGTCAGAAAACTGTGCTTACTGTTATAGAAAACTAATCAACACCTTCTGACCAATCAGGATCCAGAACCCAGCAGCAATGCTCTGGTGTAACTAGTTTTAAAATGTTTACCACTTTTTTTTTTAATTAAACAGTGGTTTAATAAATAAACAGAATTTAAAATGATTAAGTAGAGATTTTTCGGAGGGTTTCACTGGATACTTAAGGGTTCTTAGCCTCGTAAAATTTCAACTTGGAACTCTTTGTGATCAGGAGAAAAGCTTGTGTCTCTCCTGACTGTAAAGCACTTAGAGCTGCTTTTCTGTATGAAATAGAGAGAGAGAGAGAGAGAGAGAGAGAGAGAGAGAGAGAGAGAGAGAGTGTGTGTGTGTGTTTTACAGGTCCTCTAGAACAGGATATATATACAGGATACACACAGGCACAGGTTTATATGTTGATTTTTGACTGTTAATGTAAACAAACAAACAAATAAACAAACAAACGAACAAATCTGATTATTTATCTCGACCTGGGAAGGTTGGTCAAGTGGCACCTGCATGACTAAACTTTATCAGGAACACAAACAACTTCCTGGATGATATCGTTTTTTTATTTTCTTTTTATTATTGTACTGTAGATTTGTTCCTGGAACTACCAGGAAGCTCAGTGTGAAATTTTAACCCATGAATAAAAGCCGCAGTCCTTCAGCTTCCCAATAAAACAGATTTAAAAGGTGAAGAAAAAATGTCAAAGCAACGTTCAGCTTTTACTTCCTTGTTCATGAGAACGTTCCACTCACCTGATGTGTGACGTTAATACGAGACCTGTGTGTCAGTAATCTGCCTGAAATCTACCCAGCACGACAACATGCACTTCCAACCTCATCTAATCCTTACAGTTATTTATAATAATAATAATAATAATAATAATAATATTCAGAGTAATAGAGAATATACAATAATTTCAAATCAGATTTAATGTAATTACTATAATTAAAAATCAGTAAAAGTGTGTATACACAACATAAAATAAAATTATTAAAATGAAATAAAAAATAAAAAGCACTTTTTAAAACATTAATTTGTTGATTCCACATCATATTTATATTATATGTATATATTAAACTACATATATACAATTTAAATGTAACAAAGAGATAATAATAATAAAAATAATAATAATAATAATAATAATAAAATAAAAATAATACTTCATACCTGTTCTACCTGAAACTTAACATCTATTTCTGTTATTCTGATAACAGTAAATAAATAAATAAATAAATAAATCAATCAATCCAACATTTATTTAGGATCAGATGTACAGAAATCACTGCAATATATATTTACATAATAAATAAAATAAAACAACAGTGTTCAAAGACCCTCCTTTTGGTAATTATAGCATTTTTTTTAAAATAAAGAAGTACCTGTTTTATCTAAAATTCAGTTTTTTTTACTGACTTAATGAAAAACTCATTTATAAATTTGACACACCGGAGGTTAATGAGGAGAAAAACATTTATTCAGTATACAATTTATTTAATTTGTACAATAAAACTTGTTTTGTTACTGTTTTATCATCATGTGTATGTACATTATTTGTCTTTAAATAAAAAATAAATTTAAAAATAATAATAATTTAAAAAAAAGAAAAAAAAAATACATATTTTTATAAGATTTGGATGTGCTGTTTTTCGCTCATATTGTACGCGCCACCAGAGGGCGCCATAGCGCTGCACCCTATTTGCGGAAATGACGCAAGACTTTGGGTTCGACCAATCAGAAAGCTCACAGCGCGCAGTTCGAATGTCAACGTCCGCCAAGAGGAAAACAGCGCACCGGAAGTGAAGCTTGTCGGTTTGTACTGACGGTGAGTGTTTAGTTTTTGAGTAATAATGTCATTAATATACGTTTTCAGGTAAAGTAAGTCAAACTATAAAGTTTATAAGGTAGTAATTCAAGCGATAAAGTGATAAACGCCATAAAGTGGCAGCCATTTTGTTATTTTTTGCTAGTTATCAGAGGAAGTGTAGCAGGAGGCTAGCAGTTAGCGGTGTAACGCTTTTCTCCGCCATTACTGTAATTTACACTAAATATAAAGTTTCAGGGTTTAATCTTCTCCTGTGCTGCAGATTTAACTCATTTAACTGCAGAATAATGGATTATTCTTCAATAAAATATGAGTTAAAATATGAGTTTAATTTGAGTTTTTATCTCAATTCACATAAACAAACAAAGGCTGAATTTCACAATAATGCACAAATTAATCTTTAAACTTTCAGTCATTCTGAATAAAAGTGTGTTTTTATAGACAAAACTCCAAAAATAAATTGTATATATATTTAAAAAAGAGAGAAAGAACAGCATTAAAGTTCACCTGGGATGTAGTTTTGTTTAATTTGCTTGTAATGGAAAGGAATCTCATATTTAAAATATATATAAATATAAATAAAATAAAACTTTAATAACTTTAATGCAACACTCCAGGTGAATAGAGTAATATATATAAAAATAAATAAAATAGACTTCACATTTAATATACAAGTAAGTTTTATTCTGGATCTTTTGTAGAAATGTATTATATGTTTATTTATGCAAATGAGCTTATGTTTAATTAAATATGCATATATTTACATACTTAATAAATCCACAATCCAGTCTTTAGAGTGTTGTTTGAGTTAAAATGTTTATTTCACTGTTGATTATCAGAAGAAGAGTCTTTTACAGATTATAAAGAGATTATCAAGAGTCTTTTACAGATGTATCAGTTGGAAAGTTATCTTATTTTTGTGCTGTTATAAAATATTTTTAACTTGTTTACGTTTTATAATCTGAAATAAATCTGAAAATAAACAACATTTTGGGGAAATTTCTCTGTAATGTTCCTGATTAGAGACAGAGATGAACATCTAGAGCCTGAAATTTATAGTTGTGGAAATGTACTGTAAAAGAAATATACTTTAATATTAGTTATAATAATAATTATAATTTTATGAGTAATATATTTTATATTGATATTATACTAATAAATATAAATATTTACGAGCTGCTTTGCTCATTATTAAGTGTTTAACAAGGTTTAAATGGACGTGTTGGACTAAATCGTGCAGCTGTGTGTGTGCGCGCGTGTGTGTGTGTGCGCGCGTGTGTGTGTGTGCGCATGTGTGTGTGTGTGCGCGTGTGTGTGTTTTCCTCCCCCCCGTACAGCCCAGTGAGCCATGGTTCGCGAGCGGGTCGTCCAGAAGAAGTCGTTCCAGCAGAGTCTGGACGACATTAAGGAGAAGATGAAGGAGAAGCGGACCAAGCGGCTGGCGAGCGCGAGTGCTGCGAGTCGAGGACTTTCCAAACTGAAGACCGCGGGTAGCGTAGAGTTTATTCAGCGCTGTTTTTTTTTTCTCCTCTACTTTTGATTTTTCTCTCTGTTTGATTCTTTTCCCTTTATTTTTAAGATAAAATGTCTGTTAACTATCACACACAGGAACGTAGTGTCCTCTAATAATAACGCTGTTATTATTATTGCTATTGTTTCCGTGAGATTTTAGCGGTTGTGTGTCGCGCTGATGTCGAACTGGAACGTCGTTATTGCGAACAAATTACAGTGGAGTTTATTAGAAAGAAAAATTTCAGTAGGATCAAACTTTAGCGATAACGCTCAGAAAACCAAACAGCTGCTTTTCTCTCACATGTTCCAATTTTATTCAGAAATCCAGAGTAGGAGTAACAGGGACGCTGGACTCAACGTCCCAGAATGCAGTGCGGCTTTGGTTAGTTAGCGATGTGCGAGATGACGCGCGGCGGCGGCGATGGTGTTGACGGTGGTGTCAGAGCGAAAGGTGGAGATTTGGAAGCTGATCTGTTTGAGCAGATGAGGAGGATGAGGAAGAGGAGGTGAGAGAGCTGGACAGATTAAAGCGCCGCTGCATCGCTCTCTTTAGGTAGAGAAGATCCGAGGACGAGCGTCGCTGCTGCTGATCCTGTGAGCGGCCATTTTGGGGTTGAGGAGAACGTCCTGTGTCTAAACATTTTAACTTTTTCTTTGTATTTTGTTAATCAGAGGTCAGAAATTCTGAGTAACGCTGGTGGTTTTAGTCGAGTGGCGTCTATCGAACGGCATTGTGGGTAACGCAGGAAAGCGAAGTGAAAAACATCAACTCGTTCAGGGTGGATTTAATTCTGTTAGACTGCAGAGCAGCAGCTCAGATGATCTGCAGCGACGTTGCTAACTCCTCGCCGCGCGTCTCTGTGCGTCTGCAGCCTCGGTGAAGCCGTTCGTGCTGAAGAGCGTGCAGGTGAATAACAAAGCGCTGGCCCTGGCTCTGCAGGCGGAGAGGGAGAAGGTACGGCAAGCGCAGGGGATCATCCTGCAGCTGAAGAGGGAACGACAGGCTCTCATCTTCCACCTGCTGATGATGAAGAGGGCTCTGAGTGAAGGGGGCGTGGCCAGAAGTGCACAGGTGAGTCAGTCGATGATGCGAGCTTTAAAAATTTCTGCTCGCTTTCCGAGGCGTTTTAAAGAGTAAACCCTCAGACCTCGTTTTTTATGTTTTATTTTTTAACGCACACGTCTATAAAATCTAAAAAATAGTTTAATATTCATAATTTTCAATCAGTTAATTTTTTTCTCTCACGTATTTCCTTTTTGTTTATTTTACTTCTTTTTTAAATTATTAATTTTTGTTGTATTCTAGGAAAAATTAAAGATAAATACGGCACCCTGATTTCTGATTATTTTCTCACCGTGTGCTTAATGTTTTAACTTCGTTGTTGTTCTTCTTCTTCTCTTTATTTATTTATTTATTTATTTATTTACTTTTTCTCTGTAATTCCTTCTGTACCGTGTGTAAGACGTTTTCTGCAGAGGAGCCGAAGTCGGACCTCGCTCAGTCGACCAGCTCCAGGTAACACTGACGACGCCGTGTGTTCGTATTTATACTGATTGATCTGTTTACAGAATTATATTCGCTGTTTGTCTCTGTAGCTGACTTGCTGTTTATTTGATTCACAGAGACGTGTATTTAAAGCTTGTGTGATATATAACGTGTGTGTGTGTGTTGATGTGTTTCAGGGGCGTGGCACAGGCTGACGCCGTCACTCAGGAGGAGGAGCTCCGCCCCCTCGAGTCTCTCACACAGCAGGAGGAAGGTAAGCGATGAACTGATGCTGAGTTGTTTCAGGTGCAGGACGAATCATGGTGTGTGTGTGTGTATGTGTGTGTGTGTGTGTGTGCATGTGCATCTCTGTCCCTGTTTGTGTGAAAGATGGATTTTAATTACTAAAAAGTGTTAATACCATATGATTTAGAGTTGTACTTTGAATAAAGAATATTTAATGAAATAGGAGGCCACGCCTCTTTAAGCAGGACAGGTGTGAACACAGGCCACGCCTCTTTAAGCAGGACAGGTGTGAACACAGGCCACGCCTCCTTCCACCTTTCACCTGTGCTGTGTTTCTGTCGTAGACGGAGCTCTTGGGGGATCCGGTAATAGCGAGGTGTCTTTGCCTCCCTCTGTCGGAATGCGGCGGCGGCGCGATGGACGGAAGCGCTCTGAGCGGAGGCGGAGCTCGCTGTTTAACCCCGCCTCCGTGGATGTTTGTGTAACGGAAGAGGTGGAGCCTCAGAACTCCGGCGTGGCTGAGGATCCCGAGCTCCACCTCGATACGGTGGTTAGCGTTGCAGCGGACGTCGCTGAGCATGAAGGTACAACTGAAAACACTACGGCCGGGGGTCAAAGGTCACTCCGGACAGATTCTGTTGATGCGTCCAAGGCGGCGCTGGACTCTGAGCTTTCGGACTTCGCCGCCGTTCAGCACTCGACCCCGGAACCGCCGCAGCGCCGCGCGTCCAGACAGACGAAGAGGAAAGCGGCTCAGTCAGCTACCAAACCGGAGCGAGGCCGCAAAATGGAGCGAGCGCCGCTGAAGAAACCCTGGGAGGTAAACGCAAAGAAATTATCCTCATATATATATATATATATGTGTGTGTGTGTGTGTGTGTAAAACCGTTATGCGGTTACAATGATGAATTAATCGTACACTCACTTCGTTCCTGTTTCCTGCTGTAGAAGCCTCGTGCTCGTTCTAAGAGTCGTGCGGCGGCGGGCGGTTCTGCTTCTGGTTCTGCTTCTGCTTCTGCTCCCAGCGACCGGTTAAACTCCTCACTCGGCGGCAACGACACGTTCGACTTCGACTGCGAAGAGGCCGTCCACATCACGCCTTTCCGAGGAGGAGGCAAAGCCTCAGAAGCCCCGCCCTCTCCTATCACCATGCCCTCTCCTGTAGCTCCGCCCCCTCCCGCCCCCGCAGACGAGGAACCCAGCTCTTCAGAAGCAGAACAGGACGCAGACGACAGCCCGTACGTTCCAGACAGGAAGTTCAGACGGACTCGTGATCCTCCGCCACGCCGCGCCCGCTCCAAGAGGAGGTCCGCTCAGACGAGAGGGAAGGAGAACACCGGGCTGAAACAGAACCGCATGGTTCCAGAGCTCTCTGGTGAGATGGCAGATCTTTCACTCCGTTCTTGAGGTGTTTTGCCTAATGATTGTTCGTTTATTTAATTTAGTTCTGTTTCTTTTACAGGAAACGTCAAAACACACACGGAGGCTGCAGACGCCACTTTGTCGATCCACACAGAACTACAGCTCCCACAATCCCCTGCTGCAGACCTGCAGTTCCCAGAGTCTCTGTTATCTCCACCTGCTGAGAAGATCAACCAGTCAACTCCAGACCAGGAGAGTGCTAAAGGTGACCTCAC
>CM040466.1:25572250-25583853 GCA_022758105.1 Pangasianodon gigas
CCCCGTCTGTACGTCTGCGTCTCGCTTCCCCGTCTGTATATGTTATAAACTGTATGTTGAATGGTCTTTTTGCTCTTCATCATCATCGTGCTGTTTGCTGGATTTGTGAAACATTATCTAACAATGAGCTCTTTTCTCTTTTTCCAGCTGCTGCGTCTGGAGAGGAAATGGCGTCTCCTCCACCCGACATCCCGTCTGCAGAGGCGGGGCTTATGATGATTGACAGGCCTTTATTTGAATTGACAAACTGCAGGAACCAATCATCAGAGCAGGAGAACAGCATGGCTGTGGTGATGGACAAGTCGAGGAGGAGAAAAGGTAACGTTCTGTACTGTCTTTTATCTTCTGTTTCCTCTGTGAGCACCGACACACTCCTCACCTACACACACACACACACACTTCAGCTATCCTGTGGTGTATTATGGGTTTTTTTGGGGTTTTTTTTTTTTTGCACTTTCGGATAACGTTTCCTTCGTGCACGTTGTGTTTCTGCAGGTGGTCTCGTTGTTCGCTCCTGTCTGGGCTTGGCTTTGAGTGACGTGACAAATCTCTCCCCCGCAGCCTATCAGGCGCCTCTGCCGGGCCGAGACTCCACCCCCGGCCGCAAGAGACGCTGCACGAGCATCGTCAGCTATAAAGAGCCGTCGATCAGCTCGTAAGCCCCGCCTCTTTCCCTATTTACATATTATACGTATTATAATTTTTTTCTTACTGATGTTTTTCTCACCCTTTTTTTCTCGTTACGTTCTTTTCTGTCAGGAAGCTGCGGCGTGGAGACAAGTTCACAGACACGCGTTTCCTGCGCTCGCCCATCTTCAAGCAGAAATCCCGGCGCTCCATTAAATCCATGGAGAAATACAACGAGTCGTTCGTGGGCTGCCGCTGAACATTTTAACCTTCACAGCGTCCTGACTCGCTCCTGCTCCTGCTCCTGCATTACAACTTGTACATCATCTTTACTCTGTAAATATGAAATTGTGTGTGTTAACTCATTTTAATGAAAAACCATGTAAAATAAAATTCTTTTTTTTTTTTATAAACCACCTTCAGAAACATGTCTGCTGCTTAGAAAAATAATATTTTGATGGATAACGATCCTTTTTCTCAAATTTAACAGCAGTAAAAAAAAACAGAGCGTTGTGAGTCGTAGGTTTGGGGAAAAAAATGAAGTCATAAATTCTTTTTTGTAGCTTTATTCCTAAAGATAAAAAAAGAAACATGAGTAAAATAAATACATATAAACCATTGTGCAATAGGATAGATAGATAGATATTCCAGTTCTCTTGAAGATTACACTTAACATTTTAGTATTTCCCAACTGTTTGTAAACTCTTCCATATAAAGTAAATAATTATGCTTAAATAAAAATAGAGGATGGATAAATAAACTAAAATTATTCCCGTAAAGTGATTTAAGGTCAGGATCTTCTGTCCTTTATGCAGAATGTTCAGCCTGAAACTTGACAGACGTGAGAAATTTTCCTCCCCAGTGCACTGTCTCTTTTGGAGAGAATTGATTTCTACTAATGCGATTTTAATTCCAGATGTAGAAAAGTTTGGGCTCGTCCGGGATTTGAACCCGGGACCTCTCGCACCCTAAGCGAGAATCATACCCCTAGACCAACGAGCCGCTTGGAGATGGCGTCTGAGGTTCACATCACAGTTTGCCACGTCTGCATGCCTTCAGTCCAGAGGTATGAAATGTTTCTGTAACGTGGGGTGTGTTTCTGGCGGCACCTGGTGTTCAGAAATGGAAATGCAACTTTTACTTAATCCTTTCACTGCGTTCAAAACACTGAATTTAGAGCATCCGGGGATTTTTCGTATGGTTCAAGGTTTAAGGTGATTTATTTGTCACACACATATTACATACATGTGGTTTAATGTAGTGAAAGGTTTGTCCTTAGTGCCTCGTCCCACAGTGCAGCAATGAACAGAGCAACAACAAACTAGATACACACACACACACACACACACACACATAATAAAAACAGAATAGAATAAACTCTAGTAGACTATATGATAAAGAAAGTTTAGTAGTCTTTTGAGGAATGTAATATAGAATATGAATATACATAAATAGAATATGTTTAAAAAGAACAGATATACAGCTGTAGTGTGCAAAACATTTTTCTCATAATGCAACTGTTTCTGTATAAAGTTAAAAATGTTTTTTAAAAAAATAAATGAGCAAATATACAGAGCTGTACAGTGTATAGCGTTATTATGTAGTGTATAAACTGTGTGTCTGTGTGTGAGGTAGAAATCTGCAGACTTCTCAAGGGTCCTCATTCAGTAGCCGCGTTGCCTGACGGGAGAAACACCTCCTCCTTGTGCTTTCTTAACGAATTTATTTTCTTCGTATGAAAATGATAAATGATAATACTACTACTACTACTAATAATAAAAACTCTTCGTCAGTCTCAAAGCCAAAAACCTTCTCAATTTGTTGCCTGTTCAGCCCAAATAAATGAAAAGTAAAATTTTATTAATTCCTCACAGGGAGATGAAAGTGTTACAGCAGCATGATAGCAATAATAGAGAAGTGAGGAAAAATAAATATAAATATGAATATGTTAATAGTAGTGTCTTAATATGATAAGTATGCTGACTGAAAGGTAGCAGCATGATATGTACATACATACATACATACATACATACATACATACATGCATCATACATACATACATGCATGCATCATACATACATACATATATACATACATACAGTACATACATGCAACATACATACATACATACATCATACATGCATCATACATACATACATACATACAGTACATACATGCATCATACATACATACATACATACATGCATCATACATACACACATATTACATCCTCTTTGCAATTTTTTTGCACATCCCCGCATTACATTATACTGCTACAAATATTTATTATACTGTACATATCTTATACTCTCTACTAAGCTGCTACTTCTTATGTTTACACCTACAGCAACTTATTTTGTACTTTTTTTTTGCACTATTGTCACTGGATTCACTTTCTAACAGAACTGTGTACTGGTCGGCGCTGCACTGGGACTTACTGAGCCCATTGTCTCTCAGCAGTCACTGTACTGTCCTGTGCTGTCTGCACATGTTTGCACTGGTGCTTGGTCCTGGAGGAACGTTGTTTCGTTTCACTATGTACTAACTGGCTGTAGGCTGTATATGGTTGAAATGACAATAAACTCCACTTGATTTGACATACATTCATACATGCATACATACATATAATTTATATTCCAGATTTTAAAAAGGTGTTTGGGCTCGTCCGGGATTTGAACCCGGGACCTCTCGCACCCTAAGCGAGAATCATACCCCTAGACCAACGAGCCGATGGGTTAGAAAGCAGGATGTTCACATCACAGTTTGCCACGTCTCCATGTCTCCATGTGTACAGTTCAGGAGTTTGAGGAGTTTCTATAAAATGTGATGTGTCTCTGGCGCCATCTAGTGGTGAGAAATGGGGAACTGCAGCTCCTCTGCTTAAATTAATCTTTTCTGAAAACACGATTTTTTTTTGCATCTGTTTTTTTTCCCCCAAAATGTAAGAAAGTTAAAATAAACAACACACATAGGACATGGACACGTAAACAAATTGGGCATTATAGAGAAATAATTCAATGTTTAATGTTACAAAGTTGTTTAACTCAATAATATAATAATATAATAATATTCTGTAGAGAGAACCTCATTTAAACCTCATTTAAAAGTCCACTGTGTGTAAAAACAGTAAAAACAGTGAAGTTCACTAAACACAGCTCAGACTCTAACCAAGTCTAACACATGAATAGGGCCGGTCTCGGCAGTTGTGCGCATGCGCAGTGCTGAGCGGAAGCAGTATCAGGCTGGACCGGAAGCTGAAGCGTTCTTTTTCTGCCACGGTCTGCCATCATGGTGAGTCTCTGTACAGATACTGAACACAAATTCGAGTAAAAGTTGGTTATTTTTTGCGTTTTCACACGCGGATGTGTTTCAGTCGGAGAGATTATACTGTAGTCAATGATTTTGTGCTCATTTGTGAAATGTTTTTTGACGTATTTAGAGAAATTTCGGGTGTTTAATGCGGTCGCGCGCGCAACGTGGTGGCTTCAGTTAGGCCGAGTGCGTTTAGATAACCAGCTAACTCACTAACCTACTAACTAACCCACTAACCTACTGACTAACTAACCAGCCGAGTTTACTACTAAAGACAAGTTGTTTTATTAGTAAGTTCAGACACTGAAAATGTCACAAACATCACTAATCATGACTAGCAGGAGCTAGCATGGCTAATACACAGCTCTGGATTATACAAGTGTTTAATTTCCATAAAGTTGGGAAAAGTTAAAAATAAATAATAATAAAAACAAATAAATATTGACATGTTCAGGGTTAAATCTGGTCTCTTTAGACGTTTCTTCATCATCTTATTCCCATTAAAGCAGCTTCATGTTACAGGGAATATCTTGTAATGTTTATAATAATTCATTAAGTTTTTATAATTTATTATTTTCTATTAAAGCTAATAACATGTTTAAAAACTGAATACAGAAAGGTTTTAGTAATTACTCTGGAAAAGGTTTTTATTTGTTGCTCCACAGGGTGAAGTAAACACGACTGCTTAGTTCCCACATTTGCATTTTTCAGCTTTATTTCCTTAATATTTTAACAATATTTCACTTTTAATAATGAATTAAATCCTCAGAAGTTTAATTAATAAGCGTTAATTACATTAGGTTTCTGATTTGTGTCATAATCACTGTTTTTCCCCTCTATTAAAGTTAATAACATTGAGGGGAAAAAAAGAAAATAGACTGTAGAAAGCTTCAATAATGAATTGATTAATAAAATAAAAGATTAATAAAATAACTCGTGTTCAGCAGTTTGCCAGATTTTTACAAAAATTTTCGCCTTTTTAATAAAATGTATTAAATACACGCTGATGTTAGTTTAATGTCTGAGTTTGGGTTTAGATTTTATTCAGAGGATTTTTTTATTTCAGCATGTAGAGCTGTGCAGTAATAATAATAAATATATATATATTTAAAAGAGAAAGTACGACTTTGTAAAATGTATATATATATAAAACAAAGACTTTTCCCATCATATGCACAGATTTAAGAGATTAATGTTTTTAATCTTTTTCTCTCCAATCTTTTCCCTCTAACACACTTACGATATGAAACACGTCTGGATCACAGTCCTGCGAATCTGTTATCAGTGTTCGTGAGTCGTAGATGAAACTGTAACGGTTTTCTGTGAGTTTAATTGCGTCTCTTGTCTTCACCAGGTGTTCAAGCGCTTCGTCGAAATCGGCCGCGTCGCCTACGTCGCCTTCGGTCCCCATGAAGGCAAACTGGTGGCCATCGTAGATGTGATCGATCAGAACAGGGTAAGAAGTGCAGCGTGTTTACGCAACACGTGCTGTTTAACGTGAAGTGCCAGGTGATGTAACCGTGTGCCGTGGTGTTTGGTGTCGCAGGCGCTGGTGGACGGTCCCTGCACCGGGGTGAAGAGGCAGGCCATGCCGTTCAAGTGCATGCAGCTCACCGATTACGTCATCAAAGTTCCTCACAGGTACGACGCCATCTTCACTCTCCATCATCACGTCTTTTAGTGTAAAACTCTAAAGCAACGCTCACGATGTGTTTATACTGTAAAGACTGAGCGGATGATCAGATTAGACAGGAACTGAACGTGATGAAAAGCTCGGAGGAATCAGATGACGAGGAATCCAGCAGTAACACGTTAAAGTAAAATCACACTGAGCACCAACCTACACGGTTTATATTTAATCCATCTCGTGTTTCACATCATTCAGTTTAAACGCAGTTAAGATTAATGAATATTTGGGAGTTTTAAAGACCGCTGTTTAAATCCACACCCTGAGTAACGGGAATCTTCTCTCTCTCCGTTTATTCGAACGCACGTGAGGTGTTTAGTGTATAGACGTGTACGTCGGTGCGTTCTGAAAACTTGTCGTCCGAATAAACAAATGCAGCGATGAGTGATGTCACATCCTGCGACTGCGGTCCAACTTTGACAAAGAAATCGGCTGTGATGATAAGAAGCGTTTTGGATGATTTACATTCATTACACTTCTGTTACACTTTTACGTTATAATTATACGTCTACGTTTGTTGCTGTTACGTTTGTTACACTTATTGTTATATTCGTTACACTTTTACGTTCATGACCTGGTTGCGCTCGTTACGTTCGTTGCTGTGATATTTGTGTTACGGAAACGTTAGTTACGCTAGTTGTCACATTAGTCATACTGCTACTGCTTCGCTATTCCGTTACGTTTGTTACGTTCTTCGCTCTTACGCTTGTTATATCGATTACATTTATCATATTAACGATGCTGATTGTCACGATGCTTATACTGTTGCATAAAACTACGACACTAAACGTTATTTATTACTCTATACATCATCAAGACCTCTGAATAACTTTGCATAAAATCTCCATGATGTTCGTAGATGAAGTCGCTGTTTCAGTGCTGAGTTTTTAGCTGTGAATCAGAGAAGCGTTGGATTATTTACAGCCCGTAACGTTTTAACGTCCTGCACAACAGATACACTTTTGTAGCGTGTGAACACACAAACCTGCGCTGTACCGATATTAACCAGTTAAAGTAGCGTCACTGAGACCTTCACAGCGTGGACACACTCAGGGTTGTTATAAAGCTTCAGTAGTGCTTTATAATGCAGTTGTGAAGTTCTGTAGATGATGATGTCACTGCCAGGACGTCATCATGTTTATAGCGCGAGCCGAACCTGAAGGATGAGTTCGTTACAGTCTGATGTAGCTGACGTTGATGATGTCACTTTATCCTCGACAGCGCTCGTCAGAAGTTTGTGAGACGCGCCTGGGAGAAAGCCGAGATCAACCAGAAGTGGGCCGAGAGCAGCTGGGCCAAGAAAATCGAAGCCAGGGAAAAGGTAAAAAAAAAAAAAAAACCACACACAAACACAGACTTGAGTCATGTGAGTGAGATTAATTCTAATAAATTATCACAAACTTGTTTCATCATTCCTTCTGGATTGTTTTAACAGAGGGCCAAGATGACCGACTTCGACCGCTACAGGGTCATGAAGGCCAAGAAGATGGTAAGTGAAAGGGTTTAAACCCACACATCATTAAAAACACATCTGAATTTTTATTCATTAAAAACACATCTGAATTTTTATTCATTAAAAACACATCTGAATTTTTATTCATTAAAAAAAAAAGTCTTTGATCTTGTGATCTGTTCAGACTCAGTGACTGTATTACCCACAATGCACTGTGAGCGGATGTTATTAATATAAAGCACAGAGATTGGTGTTAAAGAGCTGAGACTCGGGGACACGTTATCCATCACGGACTTTCCTGGTATTTTTTTGTAAATCTTGAAACAGAAGTATGAAGTGATGTACAGCAGCAGCGCTAACTGGTGGCTGCTAGTTTCCATGACTTGTTAGCGATGTTAGTAGCGTGTCGGATTTAAGCCAAGGCTGGGAATATAGTACATAGTACTAGTACATGGCGAGTATGAGGATGTATTCGTGCTGCATCACAGTTCCCTCACCAGAGGAGGCATTTCAGTTGATTTATGCATCGTCCTGTCTGATCTTCTGAGATCTGACCTTCTGCTTCATGTTTTTGTCTCTGCAGAGGAACAAGATCATCAAACACGAGATGAAGAAACTCCAGAAAGCCGCAGCAGCCACAGCAAAGAAGGCTTAAATCATATTCAATAAATGTGTTTAATGACTTGTTCAGCTCTTCTGCGTCGTTTATTTCTCTCAGTGGTGGGTGTAGAGGTGGAAATGTCACCTGCTGTGATGATTATCACCTTCTCGCATCATTTCCTGTCCAAGTTCATCACACGGAGCAGAATTTAAATGTGGTCCATTTCGCTTCACTGCATCGTAAACTCTTTCACACCTATTAGTTCAGCTGTAGAGTCGGAATCAGACAAAATTGATTCTTTTGATTCATTTGCTGTTTATTTTATTCTCCTCACTGCGCATGATTAATAAAAAAATACTGCCTGAGGTGTTTGTAGAGCTGAGAGTCCTTGTAAATCTTTCATTCACTGGTCAGAAATACAGCAATGAGGGGGAAAAAAAAAACCTTCACCAAGTTAGTAAAGGTTACTGAGTTAGAAATCAATCAAATAAATAACTTGTTTAAAACGTTGTGTCTCCAGAACAAAAAGATTTTCTTTTGGTTTTGTTCTTCGGTCCAGATCTCCAGAACACACAGCATTTCTGCAAAGCTGCAGCCCTGTGCCTCGGCTCAGTTTAGTGGAACATCTACCCCAAAAAATCAATAAATAAATAAATAAATAAATAAAAGCTGCCACCCAAAACATGTAGCGTGTCTGAATCACTTCCTGCAGTGAGTCGATTCAGAGTCAAATCACTTTCTCAGTACAGCGACTTCACCTGAATAAAGAGCCGGAGGGAGAAACCACAAGGGTTCTGCTCTTACGGATTAATCACTGCGTATGAGAAAGAAACTTTAAACATTTCTAATGAATTTCTGACTAATCTAATTTAATCTAATCTAGTCTAATCTGACACATGCTTCCTGTTAAACAATGTGTCACGCGGCAAAAAAGACGACAAACTTCCAATCGCGTTCTCATCATGACCTGTTTATTTTACAGAATTCAAATGTTCAAGAAGGTGAATCAAATGAAAACATTGTTTTTTTTGTTTTTTGTTTGTTTGCATTTTTGATTGCAAATAGTCACAAAACCATATCAAGTTTAAGGAATGACTGAGCACAAAGGATATTACATACATACTTTTGCAGCTATGTATTTATATATATATACTGTTTCTCTAAATTAATATCAAACTTTTAAATTTTCATTTTGACTCACCCTCGTAACAGAAGTAATTGTTATAGTCTAAATTGTTATTATATACGTAGTGTATAAATTGTGCTCAGCACTGTATATTCATGCGGAATGGACAGAATACGCAGTATGTTTTATTACTGACAGAAGTCTTTAAGTACGCTAAACTGATACACACTTTTACACTCTGTCTAGATGGTTTTTATCATAATGTAATTTCAATGTAATGTTTTATGTATCTACATATTGATTTATTTTGGAAATTTATTAGCTGTAGAGCAGCTCAGATGTTTATGATGGTCACCTACAGAGTGTTTAAACAGAACAGAGCTTCATCCTCCAGCTTTAGTCGTGCATCAGGACGTGAAATTTCCAGAAGCTCACTGTGTTCTGTAAATATTTATGAATTCTGTTTCTGCCCTTCTTTGGTTTATACAGTCTCTGAGATCAAACCTTAGTGTTTACAGTTTATTCACTTACCCAGTTTGACACATGAACCCATTTCAGAAGGAACTATGACAACACAGAGCATCATTACATCCTGACTCTTACTGCAGAACTTCAGGGAACAGCTTTATTTCAGTTTAGATCCAGTCTAACAGCTTCTCCGTCAGGACCTTAAAAATAAATACCAGCGAATGTCACTTGTTCTGAAGTGTTAGTGATGCTTTTGAGGGAAAAATCCAATGTTAAAAAAAGACACAAATTTCTAACACATAAGTAAAGTATAAATATTAAAGTAGAGTCTCTATCCTATAAAGAAAGACTCAGTTACTTAACTCATCTTTTACTCAATTCAGCGTGTCCCAAAACTTAACACTTTTTACCAAAATGTCTTTTGACAAAAGAAGAAGGTATTGAAATCATTCTCATGGCTGGATCAGGAAGCTGTCACAAGGTTGCGATGGAGATGCAGGGACTTGCGTAACAGCAGAAGTGTGAACACGAGTTCATCACGAGTGGGAGAGACGACTCCGAGTGTGTTTACAAAGAAATGGCAAAGTCATGTAGAGGATGTTTGGGAAATAAAGTTACATTCTGATAATAAAGTGTTCATTTCCCCTTTGTGGGGAGACTTTTGGGACATGCTGTAAAACACTTTACTCCGACGCATGGCTGTGGGTTTCAGCTGAGCTAGCTGTGTGGGTTAGGGGCTGTTGGTGATGCTCTTGTGACGTTTCCTGGTTCAAGCTCAGGTGCTAAATTCTGTGTCCTTTATAATCATAGCTATTGCTGTAGAGCATAAACTTTGTGTAAACCCTCAAATCTCACTCAGCTGGTTTAGCTTAGTAGCTTAGTGGCTTAGTGCATTAGCTGGTGCTCTTGTGATGATTCTTCTTTTGAATCCATGAGTTGTCTGTCCCTTATTAATGATTATGATGTTTATTTAGTGTGCTTGTAGAATAATTTGTGAATTATAAGGAAAGGATAAGTAGATGGCATGCTCCTAACTGCCAGTCAGCTCGGTTAGTTAGTTCTGCTGATGGTCTTGTTGTGAAGGTTCCTGGTTTGAATCCATGAGTTGCCTGTCACTTATAATCTTTATATTTTCTAGAATAAGCTAGGCCTTATAAGGAAAGGATAAGTTGACGATAAACTAAGTGTACCACCATCACCTGCTGGTTAGTTCAGTGCTTTAGAACCTGTGGTGATGCTGTCGTGAAGGTTCCTGGTTTGAATCCAGATGCAGGTGATTCAACCCTGCTGAGAAGGTGCTAGATACAAGCAGTTAATTTTACTACTTCTTATACTGAAAGTTAGTTACATAACAAGTGAAACTTATTTGTCACAGTGATATGAATATAAGGATAGGTCTGTAGTAATATAGTAGTGTAGTAATATGGTAGTATGTATAAGTACTATATGAGTGTCAGCATATAAAATGTAGCACAGTAAATGTAGTAACGTGATTGCAGTGATTGATAATAGTAACATATAGTAATTCATAGTGTAGTAAATATAGTGGTATATAGGACAGTGACATAGGTAATATATAATGTGTGTATATGTATAAATAATGTATGTACACACACATATATTGCAATATAAGTAAATATATACATGTGTGTATATAAAATTATTATTGCTACACAGCCCATTTCAGCATAACCCCTGCCTTCACCTCTCTCAGAGCCCCAGGTGGGACAGACCGGACTTTCTCTCTCTTTCTTTCTCTCTGCCGGAGTTTACAGTCCCACCCAAGTCCAACACCTCCAACCCAGAGGGAGCCTCGAACCATGATTCTATTCTGAGATAGGGAGAGACCCATAATCCACTGAGCCATCGGAGCTGATAGTTCTTTACTCTCTTTTAAGAAGATTTATCTTTCTCTTTACACCTCCACCTACATATATAGAGCGAGAGCACATGCAGAATGAGTTATAAAGAAACACACAGCTCTTACAGAAGCCTCCTCTCATCTAAGCGAGGACTTGAACCACCACTCACCTGCTGAGACAGGTATGGCCCTTACACACTGAGCCACAAGAGGTTGTAGCACCTCACTGCCCTTTTTAAGGGGTTTATCTTTTGCTTTCACCTCCACCTATAGAGAGAAATAATTTATAAACACACAGTAACGCCTTTAGAGCCTGAGCCAGGACCCAAACCATAACTCATCTACTCAGGACACTACAGATTTCACACACAGAGCCACCAGCATCAGCGAGAACAGCATCTTATCTCAGCTCATCTTTTTTTTTTAAACAGATTTATCTTTTTGCTTTAAACTACCTGCTGCTGGATT
>CM040466.1:25583953-25623953 GCA_022758105.1 Pangasianodon gigas
CCAAAAACCTGATGGTAATACAGAAGTAGTGTGCTGGTCCTGGGTGGTGAGAGTTCAGGTTTGAGTCTCATATAAGAAACAAATACATGCTACGTGCAGAGGATTAAAGGTAATTAATATAATTTTTAAAAATGAATAATAGATATATAATATATTAAGACTTACAAAAGCAACAGTCATCATTTCACCTTCATGCAAATGAAAAGAAGATTTTTTTCTGTGTAATGTGGATCATTTATCACCCATTGTTACCACATGACAACATACATCTTTCAACTACACACAAACATGATAATTTTTACAAAAGCAAGATGCCAAAATGTTATTTAGATTTAGCATCAACATGTAGATTATAATTTATGAAGAACACATACTGTATATGGAGAGTTCTAAATAATACAGGAGTCAAAGACTTCAGCGCACACGACCTAAACGACACACGGAGAAGGTTTTACTTCACTGCTGTCACTAGTCACACAGAAAATTTAACTTTTCACACACTGTAGAAAACATTGAGGCGAAATCATGTGGCACGTTCCTGTGGGACTGGGAGGGAAAATGTTTCTGATCTGGGTGAGAGGTTTATTATTTACAACAGCAGACATGGACGGAGCGCTTATACACGATCATACGGTGTGCAGACAGAGGTGAGGACGGTGTGTGTGTGTGTACTAAAGTGTTCACTACTGAATAAAATGTAGCGTGAATTCAGTAATTTCTTTACTCAGTATTTCATAATAAAACCTTTGGAGAATAACACACACTCTGATTGTAGATGAGTTGTGGTTTAAGGAAACTCCACATTCTTCTCCAAGCAGGAAACTACAACTGATTAGGATGATTTAACAAAAAATAAATAAATAAATAAAATAACACATTTAACACAATTAACACTTTGCCAGATGATTGCTGATATTCTTACAAGTATTTTTTGGTTTGGAATTTTAAATTCTGTATTTAAACGAGGTTTTGTCAAATTAAACATGTACATTTTCATACTTAATAAATCAGAAGTCTTTGTCTGATGTGTGATGATGGTGTCTATGTGACAGATGGTGGTGGTTCTCCAGCTGGCTGCCCTCCTGGTGTCCCACCTCACCGTCTCATCTCAGAAACGCTGAGGACAGAATTCTCCGACGTAAGTGTGTCTCTGAGAGCAAACCGTCATCTCCCTGATCATGCAGGTCGAGCCAGAAAGAATCAGTGTCGAGAGCTAAGGACACGAAACTGTCCTGTAATACAGTTTACATTTAGTTCAAAGAATAATAATAGAAAAAAATTATTTAAAAAAAATAAACTTGAACTTATAGCTACTGCTTATAACCACTGCATTAAAGAACATTTTGAAAATGTAAAAAGTGCAGCTAAATAAATAAATAAATAAATAAATAAATAAATAAATAAACAAACACAAAACTAGAAACTGAAGATGAACAACATTTTTAAAAATGTCAAAAATAATTTAGATTAAAAAAAAAATAGCATCAGAGTAAAAGATTAATTCTGGTCAGCTAAAATAAAAGAGGAATTTAAATGTAAATAAAATATAGAAATACAATAAAATACTAATTTATTACAAAAGTTACTGGGTTCTTTAAGGGTTCATGGGCTAATTAAGGGATCTTAGCTTCCAAAAAGGGTTCTGCGTGGAACACTTTCCGAAAGGGAAACACGTCCCCAAAAGGGACAGATGAAGAACCCTTAAGGCTTCTACATTTTTTAAAATGTACACTGATTTAAATAAAAATGGTTCTTCAAAGGTTTGTGAGGGTTCATTGGGTAACTGAGGGTTCTTAGCATCCAAATAATTGAAACCTGTTCTAACAGGAAAATGCTTCGTTGTAGAGTTTAACATAAAACCTTTAAGGGTTCCTACTGAGGGACGACCGAAGAACCCTTCAGGCTTCTACATTTTCAAGAGTAACACTTTTAGAAGAAAAAAAGTTTTTCTGGGTTTTTTAAGGGTTCATTGGATCATTAAGTGTTCTGAGTTTACAAAAAAAAAAAAAAGGTTCTGCTTGGATCTCTGTTGTTGTAGGAATATTCTTTATATGGAACCTTTAAGGGTTCCCCTGGAAGGATAACTGAAGAACCCTTAAGGCTTAAGTGCACTCTCCTAGAAACCGTAACACATTTTAACCATATTATGTTGTTAAATGATAATTAATGAAAATGTGACATTAAAATTTGGAAATTATGAAGAAAAAAAATCATAAATCTGTAACTTCTCACTCTTCAGCTCTGACACACAGCTTCAGCAGACAACATGTCTCGATATCTAACGGGAACTACATCTGGACTCTGAGCTTTAACGAGACTCAGGACTCCGAGCGTTCTCGGGTCCCGGTGGTGCTGCTGCATGGGTTTGGGGGTGGAGTGGGATTGTGGGTGAAGAACCTGGCTGCTCTGGCGCTCAGCGGGAGAACCGTGTACGCTCTGGACCTGCTGGGCTTCGGCCAGAGCAGCCGACCGATGGCAGGCAGCCACGCCCAGGAAGCGGAGGAGAAGTTTGTCCAATCGCTGGAGGAGTGGAGGGAGGCGGTGGGGGTGGAGCTTATGATTTTGTTGGGTCATGACCTTGGAGGGTTCGTCTCCACGGCTTACGCTCTGACACACCCACACAGGTGAGATGTGGAAGTAATGAAGCTCTGGAGTATAAGATATACTAGCATGATTATTTCAGAACAGGGAAAGACACCTGGGACACGATTTAGCTAAATACAGTGACTTGCACAAGTATTCACCCCCGGGAATGTTTTCTAAAAGACATGTTGGAGAGACCATGTGAAGCATGGTGCGGGTAGCATCATATTGTGAGTTATACTCACCCTACCTACAGACTTTTTATTTCAATTCCAAGGTTGTAACACTACATCACGTGGAAAAGGTGATTACTTATACAAGCCACTGTAGGCTATATTATACAGACACGGACAAATTTGTTGGTACTCTTCCATGAAAAAAGAAAAACCCACCATTTTTTTTCTGAAATAACTTGAAACTGACAAAAGTAATTGGCATCCATCACTGTTTATTCCATATTTAATAAAACTCAGACTTTGCTTTTGATTTTTGATTCAACAGAATATTTTAAATAATAAAACAAATGAAAATGGCATGGACAAAAATGATGGGACCCTTAACCTAATATTTTGTTGCATAACCTTTAGAGTATCTGTAGCTCTCAGTGAGACTTCTGCACCTGTCCACAGGTAGTTTGTCCCACTCTTCCTGAGCAAACTGCTCCAGCTGTCTCAGGTTTGAAGTGTGTCTTCTCCAGACTGCATGTTTCAGCTCTTTCCATAGATGTTCGATAGGATTCAGATCAGGGCTCATAGAGATCCACTTCAGAATAGTCCACTGTTTTGGTCTTAGCCATTCTTGGATGCTTTTACTGTGGGTTTTGGGTCTTTATCCTGTTGGAGGAATCATGACCTGCGACTGAGAGCTTTCTGACACTGGGCAGTACGTTTCTCTCCAGAATGCCTCGATAGTCTTGAGATTTCATTGTGCCCTGCACAGATTCAAGGCCCCCTGTGCCAGACGCAGCAAAGTAGAGCCAAAATATAACCGAGCCTCCTCCATGTTTGGTGTTCTCTTCTTTGAAAGTTTCATTTTTTGTTTGTGAACGTAGAGCTCTTGTGACTTGCCAAAGAATGTCAAAGGACCTTCTCCCAGAAGCATAAAAAAAGCAGTCTGGCTTTTTTATGCTTGTCAAAATAAAATTCCAGTCGGGCTTTTTTTTTTTCAACAGTAGAGTCCTCCTGGGTCTTCTTCCATTGAGCTCACTGTCGCTCAAAAAGCAACGGATGGTGCGATCAGACTCTGATGTAACTTGACCTTGGAGCTTGTATTGCTTTGGAAGTTTTCTTTGGCTCTTTGTCTACCTTTTGCACTATCCTTCTGTTCAATCTGGGGATGATTTTCCTCTCGCAGCCACTTCCAGGGAGGTTGGCTACAGTCCCATGGACCTTAAATTTCTTAATAATATTTGTAACTGTAGTCACAGGAACATCAAACTGCTTGGAGATGGTCTTATAGCCTACGCCTTTAACATGCTTGTCTATAATCTTCTTTCTGATCTCCTCAGACAACAGTCTCCTTTGCTTTCTCTGGTCCATGTTCAATGTGGTGCACACGATGATACCAAACAGCAGAGTGAACACTTTTCTCCACTTAAACAGGCTGAATGACTGATTACAAGATTGAAGGCATGTGTGATACTAATTAAAGAAAACAGTTAGCTTGAAATATGGCTATAATCTGAATATTTATAATCTTTTCTAGGGGAACCAACAAATCTGTCCAGGCCATTTTAGACTATCTTTGTAGAATAAGCAATAATTTATCTCTTTTCAGACTTTCTTTGCTTTACACTATGACATACCAAAGGCATGCAGGTATACATGAGACAATTGCTTTTAATTTCATCACTTTTCAGGAGGAATGAAGCATCGTTTCAATGCGCTCTTAGGGTACCAACAAATTTGTCCACATCTGTAAATTCACCATAAAATGAGTATGAGAATTGTAAGTCTTAAGAGTCAAAGGTTAAAACAGTAGCTTGCTAGCAACAGGATAGCATAATGCTAGAAACATTTCACTGACTGATAAATCGCTGATGTGAATATTAAAAGGTACCCATACCTGACTCACGCAGAAACTTGAATGCTCGTGTCCAAATTTGCTAAACGTGCTAACAACAACAACAAATTTGGTAACCATAACAACCACCTATTCAAATCATCACATTACATTTATAATCCCAACAATCGCCAGGTTGGGTTTTTATTTTAACCGTGTGTGGTGATCACTTTAGTTAGTGCTGCTAGTTAATTCTGCCACTATGGACACTAAGGCACTCACTGTTTTTAGAACTGAACTCAGAACAGTGCAGTGACGTTCTAACCCCCTGTGTGCGGCTGTTCAGAGTGAAGAACCTGATCCTGGTGGAACCGTGGGGTTTCTCCGAAAGGCCCGAGGTGCAGGAGGTCCACAGCAGGATCCCCATGTGGGTCAAAGCGCTGGGAAAAGCGATGAATCCATTCAACCCCCTCTCACTGCTCCGACTCGCAGGCCCTCTGGGTATACACACACACACACACACACACACTCACACACATGGAGTTGTGTCAAAGTTTTTTTTTTAAGTGAGGCATAGTACACATCTCTCTATCTCTCTCTCTCTCTCTCTCTCTCTCTCTCTCTCTCAGGTCCTTTGTTGTTACAGACTCTCAGGTCAGACTTTAAACAGAAATATTCGGCTGTGTTTGACGATGACACAGTGCCTGATTATCTTTACCACCTTAATGCACAGACACCCAGGTATTTAACACACACACACACTTTCATTCCTGCCACTTGTGTTTCATATTAAAAATTTTAATCATGGTTTGAAATTGAAGATCAAAGCTTCATGGGGTGCCAAAACTTTTGTGATTTTACTGATTAAGGAGGGAAAAAAAAAACAATGCTGAAAACAATTTCACATGATTAACAGGAAGTTGAAGTGTATTTAATGACAGTAACTTATATAAATCTAATCATGCCAAAGTGCAAGAGTGCAAAAGTTTGTGCACCCTTAGGACTGAATAAAGAAGACAGAAACTTAATGGGAACAAGATCATCTTCATCTCTTTACAAAATGGTAAAAATAGTATGTTAAGATATTAATAGTGGAAAAAACCCCAAATGATAGATTTTCAAGTTTGTATCCCCTTTTGCTATAAATAGTCTGAAATGATCAAACAAAATATCAAATAATATCAACTAATTTATCTTCTATTTTACTCTATAAAACTTTGAACAGACTTTTTAAACGGACTAGAGTTATACTTCACGTGTTGTCCTTGCGCAGGGCCGTGCGAATCATCTCTGTATCGTTCCAATTTTAGTATACGTGCTGCCGTAGCAACATCCCAACATTTTTTCTTTTTTCGCCTCACAGCGGTGAGACAGCGTTCAAGAACATGACCGTCCCTTACGGCTGGGCCCAGTGTCCCATGATGCAACGTGTGGGAATGCTCGATCCCACAATCCCAATTTCCATCATCTGTGGCTCCCGTTCCTGCATCGATGGCCAATCAGGACACGCCATTAGCGAGATGCGACCCAACTCACAGACAGACGTTATTGTGAGTCTAGAGAAATAATCTGAAAATCCACCTCGCGTTCTAGTACTGTTTTAAACACGCCCTTGTTGACTTCTCTGATCACATGACTGCTTGATTTAAGATGATGTAGCTTTTAAACTAGAACCATTTGGACTCTGTAAATATCTAGCATGATAGTTAGCTAGCAAGCGGAATAAAATATTGAAACGACAAGAGTTGTATTGGAGTAGCTGACTATATAAAACCCAATGTGTAGCAAATTATGTATTCAGTAAATGTATAAAGTGATTATACATTTAGTTTTATTGCTTAACACTGTTAAAAACATTTTAAACACTTTGTTGACAATGTATAAGTCAGTCACAGCATGGTGTCATTGCCACTCAGCCAAAAATCAACCACTGAGGTTCTTTAAGGAACACTCTGGTCAAGAAAATTTAACTCAATGTTATTTCTAGATCACTTTCAATAACACACATTGGCACTTTATTCCATTGGGTTTATCTGGCCCGTAGTAGAAAAAAAACAATTAGTCATAAAACAGAGCTTTGTAGAACATTGACATTCACAAACTGATCATTGTCAATTAAATAAGATCTGAATCAGGAAAGAGCTCTATTCTTTATCCTCAACAAAAAAAATCATTAATGATTTTTGCAGAGACTGAGCAACACAAGCAACACAGATCAGTGGTCAGTATTCAGGCATTTACTACTTTAACCAACGCTGTGTAGTTATGTGATAAGGCCTAAACCTTGATTGAAAAAAAAATCATGTACATGATTCCTAAAGGAAATGAAATCAGATTTAAGTACTTTCTGATTGTTGCACTCCTGATGTCTGCAGTCATGTTGCCTCGATCCCTCAGGCCACTTAGGAGGAGTCTACTGAAGCTAATAAAGTAAAAATGCCGCTTGAAATGCATACACGGATTCAAAGGAAAGAACGAGAGCAAGTCAACAAGGCGTGCATTAAAAACAGCAATGTAACAGAGTCAGTGTATATTTTCCAGTTAAGATTTTCATACTTATTGTCTCGTAGGTCATCAGAGGGGCGGGACATTACGTGTTTGCAGACCAATCAGAAGATTTCAACGAGGTCGTACTGAAGATATGCAGAGAAGTGAATAATGAAGGAGAGACAGAAGTGGAAAAGAAAGAAAAAAGGAAAGAGAAAGGGGAGAAAGAGTGAAGGGGAGAGGATGTTAATGTATTAATGATACAATTTAGGAGTAAAGGGAGAGAGGAAAAACGGAGTAGGAAGGATTTTTCTTTTTTCATTGTCCATATACTACATACGTGTATGTATTTTTATAATATTATATATTTTAGAAATTTTCACAGATTTTTTTGTCATTAATATTTGTTTAATTTAATCTCATTAATTTTTAATATCATTTACTTTATCTGTACTTTTTGTTTAATCACACTGCTGATTTTTGCATCAGTATTTGATGGATTTGAACACAAAACCCAAATAAAACTTTAGAGAAATAAGAATTTAGCATCTGCACTAACGCACTATAATGTCTACTGATGAATACAAGGATGGCATTGTTATAATAAATAAATAATATTAATAATAATAAAATTATATATGAGTAATCATTTATTTATTTGTTTGTTTATTTATTAACTATTATTCAATTTATTTTACAATTAATTCTTATGTAAAGCTTATATAGTTGTTGACCAAGATAGCGGCCACTTCGGGTCCACAAATATGGTGCATGTTACGTGTATTCTACACCAATTGGGAAACTTGAGATGAAGAAACTAGAGATGAAGCACTGGGGAACATGTCTATCATTGACAACTTTTGTTGAACACTGGAAAACAAATCTCAGGAGGATTAAACGATGGACTGGTTTTAGAGCTACGCGACCTTGGGCTGCTACGCGAACCAGGCCCTGGGACCGCAGTATTGCCTGATGCTGCTGGCCAGGATACAGGGCGCCTGAAATGGTATGCGAATCAGCAGTAGCTTTCCCACAGAAAGCTGAAGGTCCTGAAAACATACCTGGCCGGGTGCTCAGGGAATGTGCTGATCAGCTTGCAGATGTCCTCACAGACATCTTCAACATTTCCCTGAGCCAAGCAGTCATTCCTGTGTGCTTCAAGACGACCGCCATCATCCCTGTGATGAAGAAATCATCTGTGTCCTGCCTGAATGACTACCGGCCCGTCGCACTCACACTGATCATTATGAAGTGCTTCGAGCAGCTAGTTAGGAAACACATATAGAGCAGTCTTCCCACCACACTTGACCAAATTCAGCACGCCTACCGTCCCAGCTGCTCAACAGAGGACGCCATATCTACTATCATCCACATTTCTCTGACCAATCTGGACAAAAGGACAACTACGTAAGGATGCTGTTCATAGACTTCAGTTCAGCACTCAACACAATCATCCCTCAGAAACTGATAACAAAGCTGAGCCTGCTGGGTCTGAACACCTCCCTCTGCAACTGGATCCTGGACTTTCTGACTGGGAGACCCCAGTCCATTAGGAACGGCAACTCCACCTCCAGCACCACCACACTGAACATCGGCGCTCCCCAGGGCTGTGTGCTCAGTCCACTGCTGTTCAAAGTGTGTGCAAAGTACAGTTCAAATCACATCATCAGGTTTGCTGATGGCTCTACAGTCGTGGGCCTCATCAGCAACAATGATGAGTCGGCATACAGACAGGAGGTGGAGCAGCTCACAGAATGGTGTAGAGACAACAATTTATCTCTTAATGTTGATAAGACTAAAGACATGATTGTTGCCTTCAGGTGGACCAGAGTAGACCACTCACCACTGCACATCAACGGAACAACTATGGAGAGAATCAAAAGCTCCAAGTTTCTTGGTTGCAAGTGACAGAGGACCTCTCCTGGACTCTCAACATCACCTGCCTAGCCAAGAACACCCAGCAGCACCTCCACTTCCTGCAGAGGCTGAGGAGAACCAAGCTCCCCCCTACCATCCTCACCACCTTCTACAGAGGGACGATAGAGAGCGATAGAGAACGTCCTGACCAGCTGTCTCACAGTGTAGTATGGGAACTGCACTGCCTCTGACCACAAGACCCTACAGCGGATTGTGAAAAGCTGAAAAGATCATCAGAGTCTCTCTACCCACCATCGACACTTCATACAACAACCACTGCATCCACAAAGCCACCAGTATTACGGACGAACCCCTCACATCTCTCATGGTCTCTTCACCCTCCTGCCATCTGGCAGAAGGTACAGGAGCATCTGTGCTACCATGACCAGCAGACACCAATTTCTTCCCTGAGGCAGTCAGATTACTCATCAACCTCCTGCCTGCCAACGCTCACCTGGGCTAGTCAAACACCTAACGCAGTATGACTCAAAAACATTGCACACCTGCACTTTACAAAGCTGCATCAGACACCTTTTATTATGGAACTCGTTTTTGCTGCCAATATTACTGCTATACTTACTGCTGCTACACTACAAAATAGTTTACAGTTTACAGGTTCTGTTCTGTGTATTTATTTTCCTGCACTCGTCTCACACTGTTATGTAGTGCAATTTATGTAGTCTTGCGTACTGTTCTGTGTCGCATCATGGATGACAAGAAAAACCATTGAACGATGAATATAGTGAAGTATTTAGTACATGGATGAGCACACAGAAGAGGTGTGTGAGACATGCTGTGGCTTGTAGAATTTTTTTTAACCCAAGATGAAGCAATTTGAAAAAGCTCCTTGAAAACAAGTCCTCACTATCCCACTGTGATCCGATTCAGTCAAACAGGCTGAACTGTGCTTTATTTACTATGTGGACATCTGATTTAATAATTAAGCACTTAGTCTAAGTACTTAGACCTTAAAAAATAATCACAAAAACAAAGCATGGATGATTAGACGTGGTTCTGACGCACATACAGTAATATTTTTTGCTGTGAAGAATGTATCTCAACCTCAACTCCTCCTTTTTTCTGTTATGCAACAACAAGAGTGAAAACTCACAGTCAGGAAACAGCTCATTATTCAGTCAGGCGAATGCTGTAGGTTGTATTCCTGGATCTACACAGGATGGATTTAAGCAGCAGTTATAATAGCAGCTACAACAGTGACTGGCTAGAGATCAGTGACTTTCCTGCAATTTCTAGTATGTTATTTTTTTCTTTATAAATCTCTGATGTGCTTATAATGATTATTTAATAGACAGCAGTTATCTTTTATACAGCCTGCCTTTCTCATGTTTGAGTCCAGTGTCAGCGCTTTGTAACAGTCAGAAGTAAAGCTGTAACTTTAAGTTTTCTGCCATCTTCAGGACAGAGGAGTTTACGCTTCTTTGCGGTTTCTCAGTAACATGACAAGCTGCGTTTTTTTTTGGTCTTATTAAATAATTAACTAATTAATAAAGAGAGGCTGGTGAGGGAACGACTTTTCATAGCTGCTATGACGTGAGCAACAACAGGAACTAACTTGTTTCATGGACATTAAAGTTAACTGCAAATGGATAAAAGTATGACTTGTCATTCTTTAATAAATAAAAATTCTAATCGTTGGCAGACTGCTGTGGTATATGAGAAATAAAACACCTGGGGATGTGATGTCATAGAAAAATAATCAGCTTTTTAGTATTTTACTATAACAGCATTTTATTACTTCCAGAAGCAAATAGAATCCATCTCCATATTTTGTTTCAGGTTCTGCGTCATCATTGTATCATTGTATATGTGATTCTTTTATTTTTTCACACAGACATAACATTCTTCTCCTTCGAAGTGACAGATGTGCTTCTCACAGAAGACGATTATGATGTGAAGAAAGTTCTGGTGACCAACAATTCCAAGGAAGCGCTAGAAAGTGACATCACAAATGTCATCTTGCCCGTCATCTACATCATGATTTTCATTGTGGGGTTCCCAGCCAATGCCCTGGCCATGTGGGTGTTCCTCCTCAGGACGAAGGTGAAGCATGCCCAGTCCATCATGATGGCCAGCCTGGCGCTTACTGACCTCCTGTTCATCATCTGGCTCCCGCTGAAGATCTTCTACCACCTCAACGGGAATAACTGGATCTTCGGGGAGGTGCTGTGTAAATTGCTGGTGGGGTCTTTCTACGGGAACATGTACTGCTCCACCGTACTCATAGCCTGCATCAGTGTGCAGCGTTATTGGGCAGTTGTGCATCCGTTTTCCTATAAATTCAACAAACGAGTGACCGTGTGTGTGTCTGTGTGCGTGTGTGTTATCGTCTGGCTCCTCACCATTCCACTCTACACGTATGACCAGACCATTAAAGTCATCAACCTGAACATCACCACGTGCCATGACGTCACTCATCCCAACCAATTCCGCTTCCATGCCGGATACTTCCTGACTCTCAGCACTGTGGGATTTGGAGTTCCGTGTGTGGTGTGTATAGTGGCTTACGTGCTGATGTTTCGCTCCCTCGTGAGTTCCATGGATATCAGCAGCAATGGAAAGAAGAAGAAAGCAATCAAGCTCATGATTACCGTGTTGGTGATGTTTGTGGTGAGTTTTACTCCCAGTAACATCATCCTGATTGTGCATTACGCTCAGCTGGCTGCCGGGATCCAGAACAGTGCGTACGGCCACTACATCATCGCTCTGTGTCTGTCCAGCCTCAACAGCTGCATCGATCCGTTTGTGTATTATTTCATCTCGGGGGAGTTCAGAAAGCAGGTGAAGAACATGCTGATGTGTTGTGCAACCAGATCTCCAATCCCAACACCTAAAACCTCTGACACCAGCTAATCAGAGAGAAGAACCTACTGAAGGCAAAGTGGAGAACATTCATTCATTCATATACAGTAAGCACGTTATCCTGTTTAGAACAACAGTAGATCTGGAGTTTATCCGAGGAACACTTGGCATGAGGCGGGAATACACCCTGGACTGAACACCAGTCCATTGCAGACACCCTTCACACACTCAGTCACAGAGTTATTCACACATTTGTTCACACCTAGGGGGCAATTTGGAGTCAGTAATTCACCTACTGGCACATTTTTCAGAACTGGGAGGAAACCAGAGAGCTGTTTTTAAACCAGTATAACTGGTCAACCAATCAGGTGCGAAGTTACAGGTGTCTGAGGCATCTACCACCAGACCACTAAAGTTCATACATTCATCTTCTTTATTCTGGTCAGGGTGAAGGTGGATTCGGACTCTATCTTGGGAATGGCATGAGGTGGGAATACACCCTGACCATGGTGGATAGGAGGCCATTTCATCACAGGCTACCACACACACACACACACAATCACACACACAATCACACACACAATCACAACTAGGGGGTAATTAGTTCGGTCAGCATGTTTTTGAGAAGTCAGAGAAAACTGGAGAATCCTGAGAAAATGTAAATTTTCAGGACGTTATCGCCCAATCAGGATGAAGCTAATGGTGTCAGAGGCAACTGGATGAACCACCATGTGACTGCCAAAGTTAACTGTTAAAGAAAGCTATTTGCGATTTGAGAGTTCAGACAACACGTTCTTGTCATGACATGAGACAAGAGTGATTGTGGAACTCTGAGAACTTGAGCCAGGGTTCTGGGTGAATTCTGCTGTGTGCTAGATAGCAAGATGGCCCACTGAAGAAAGTGATTCATAAAGCTAAAAATGGGAGAGTTCTCATCATCCTCAGACGGTAAAACCTGTGGATTTGACTCAAGTGTGTTTTTTGGTTGTGATTAGCACAGAGTCATTTATTAAAATAAAAATATTATGCCAGAATCCACCGAGAACTCCACTTCCCAGACTGCACTGCGCCATACAAACATGGCCGCCACAGACCTCGATCACCAACACCTTTTCCCCACGGGAACTTGGGGTGGAGCTTTGTGAAGTAACACTCAGTGTACGTTGACTGACTTACCAAGCCTTTGTTTACGTGTTGAGATATTCTGTTTTTTGCGTTTTGGATGTTGCCTGTGATTAACTGTTTGCTGATCGCCTGACCTTCTGCCTGTCTCTGTTCATGATATTGCTTCATGTTTTAGATTTGTCTGCCTGACAGGGATAGTTCACCTAAAAATGAAAATTCTGTTATCATTTACTTACCTTTATTCCAAAACCCAAATACTGTTACTCAGGGTATAAGCACTGACCTTACTGTAGTCATTTTGATCCTAAATGTAAAGATCTTGCATATATATATATATATATATATATATATATATATATATATATATATATATATACATATATATATATATATACATGCATTATATACATATATATAAAACCTGGGCCTTTATTATTACATGGGGAAACAAAAAAGACATTTGTGACAAAAAACTCGTGTGTGCTCCTCATTGATTGACTAATATCAATGATATCAATGATATTCAACAAGAAGCGCCCCCTTGTGTCCACACTGAATCATTACATCTTTCAATAAAAAAACTGACTCAAAAACTTCAAAATAATCCAAATAAAAATATATACAGTATATATACATTTTTTTTCAGAGATATAAAATTTTAATATTTTCCCTAAGTGTAATAATCACAGGAAAATTTCCCCCATAATAATAATGAGCTTATAATAAAGTTGATTAAACTTATTATTATTATTATTATTATTATTATTATTAATAACCCAATATATCAAACTGATTGTTAATGTGATAATAAAAATAAACAATAAACTATCCCTAAAGCTGACACAAATAATAATTATTATTATTGTCTTACTGTCTCATGTATTTAACCAGTTAGTTATTACAGATAAAACTACTGAAACTGCTGAAACTACTGAAACTGTCAGATGAAGTTAGCAGTTAATTAGAGTTGTGACGTGTCCTGTTATTATTTTGTGACAGTAAGCTATTATTTATAATGAGATCTTTCATGACATTAGAGAAGGAGGAAATCAGCTGCTATAGACAAAAAAGGGGAAATTGAACTTGTAAATATTTACTGAGCACAAAGTGGCCTGTGTTCAGAGTAAATCATCAGATGACATTCCCGAGTCAGGAAACAGCAGATTTTCTCCCACTCTGATCACAGATGCCTTTAAAGCCACTGCAGGCTAAAAGCAGTCATTAGTCATTATCTAAAATTAACCTGCATACTGCAGCTTTAACACCATATAAACATAGCAAACTACTTACACCTGTCATAACACAAACTGAAATATTACAGCAGGGCGCAGGACACACTAATATACACTGTGGTGCCCTGTAGAAAGTATTGGCACCCCTCTACCGCATGCATCAGTGGAAATGATCCACTATAGGATTATAGGGTGCTGGTTTATTCCCAATAAATCAGTTAGTTTGCATTATAAACAGTTTAATATGTAGTTTGACTTGCAGAAGATTAGTAATTTAAATTACACGTCTGGGTCAAACTTTCCACTCGTGCAGAAGAAAAAAAAAAACAGCAGAAATAAAATGTAGACCTAAAAAAATCCCCGCAAATCCCGCAATGCAAACCCTGAACTCTCTCTCTCTCTCTCTAAATATATATACACAGAACCTCCTTCTCCTCCTTCTCCCTCACCTCCTCTCCGCTATTGGTCCGAGCAAATAAACCCCAGAATCTGATTGGATGCTGTACCTATCAATCACGCATCCTTCGCTCCGCCTTACAGCCCCGGCTTTAAAAAGCTCCAAACGCATTGCGACTTTCTCCTGAAAACCTCCACTTTCATCTTTCCGCAGCCATCACAGAGAAAAGTCACCATGAGTGTGAGTATTTCATCAATCCGCTTAATAAGCGCTTATAATTCTTCATAATGCATGCTGTGTAATGAACGCAGAGCCTCTTCTGCCTGTATAATGCTATAAAGTTGGACTGCAGATGGTTTCATTTCTCCATGAGGAATCAGAGGGATGGTGAGGAATCTGATCTGAGAGAAAGGGAGTGGCTCCTCAGTGTAAAAAAAAACTGATGGGTTTTTATTTTCTCTGTGTTTAGGAATTTACAGCACTGTAGAGCAAACAGAAGTGTTCAGAAGATATGATGAGATCAGATCAACTTTGATAATCACTTGTGGGAAACTTCCATAAAATAATAATAATAATTGTCTAATAAAATAAAATAATATTTATATCAGTCATTTATAGATTTATTCAGGTTAAAAGTAATAAAAAGAGAAAGTTTTTTGTTTTATCGTCGAGTCGAGAAGTTGCACATGGGCCTATAAAACATCATGTATTCACACTAATATACTCTAAACTTAGACAGTTAGAAGGGTTCTTCAGTTGTCGTTCTGTAGGAACTCAATGGATCTGTTTAAAAAAAAAGTCACAATTTTTAGCTAATGTTAGTCTTTGGCCTTCATACACAGTGTATACAGTGCACAAAAGAAGATTTACTACAGAGCAGTTCTAATACGAAGCAAAAAATATTTCACTGATATTGAGAATGTCAGTTTAAATTTTTTTTTTTTTTTAATTGAGCTGGAATCATTCGAACCCTTAGGATAATAGGATAACAATCATTTAAAACAAAGCATAATAATTACAAATCACATTTTCATATTAATTAGTTTCAGCTACAGTGCAAGAGAAGATGGTAAAATAATGAAAATAGATAAATATAAGTATTATTAACAAGTCTCAAAGGGAAAATAGTTAGGTACAGATGAAAATAACCATAATATATGTATATTAACTTCTCTCTTAGAACCATTTTTAGAAGCTAGGAACCTTTAATTATCCAATAAACCCTTAAACAACCTATTGAACACTTTTTCCTCAGAGTTCAGCTGATTCCAGCTCAGTGTTAAAAAAGTGAGTGGAAGCAGCTGGGGAGGAATTTTTAGTTTCAGCCAAAACAAGTCAGAAAATTGCAAAAACATTTTAAAAAATTGACATTTTCAACTTCATCGTTATTCATCGTGACAGCTTTTGGCCTGGATTTACGGTCCAGCGTTAAGTTAATCAGCATGGTCAGAATTTTTGCTCTTGCAGAACAGAACTTGCTCTGTGTCCAAGCCGTGTCTATGTTCATGTAGAAAACACAGAGTCAGAAGGATTGTTAATCACATTACGTCCAAACTGAGTTTGAAGAAGACCAGCTGCAGCCTGGAAGTGGACGCTCATGTCATTAGCGATGAGGCGTCTCTTTCAGACGAATAAATAATCTAAAGTTAACATGATCTGGAACAGGAAAGGATAAAGTGTCTGTGTGTTTATTATCACATGACACTTCCTCAGAGTTTGCACTACAGTGACCCGTCCAGAGGCCTTCAGCACTTTTGTGAGAGAAAGTCAGACATGTCACAATCACTTGAGACAGCATTTCTTCACTGGCTGTTAAAAATCATGTTACAGTAGAGTTTACACTCCAGCTGCCTGAGTAATGTGGAAAGAATCCTCTCTCCCTCTCTCCCTCTCTCTCTCTCTCTCCCTCTCTCTCTCTTTCTTCACTTTAGCACACTTTCCTACTTCTTTTTATTTCCATATCAGTCTCACATCTCCCCCGTTCCCCATACACTCTCAGCCAAATTTAGCCTCGTTCCTTGGCCATGGTCTAATCCAGCCTGCTCTCGTGAGCCAACTCTCTCTCTGATATCAAGAAGGGGAATTTTATCCACACTGTTTATCTGTTTTATATCAGAATTAGTTTATTTATTACCCAAGTACATTTTAACACTAAGGGCTGTGTTCAGACTTGCAATATGTTAATAATTGCACACATCAGTACTCAGAACTCAGACATAACTACAGACTATTCACGTGAGAGTTACGCACAGGGGGCGGAGCTTGTCTAAAACAGGGGCGTGTCTCAGTTACGCTCGATTCTGATCTTGAGCTTAAGCGCATGTTTCTTGCGTGATTTCGGCTCGAGTGAGGAGCAGCATTCAGAAGTCCAGCGCCACCTTCTGACAGTTTAATATAACCACAGCATGTCACGCTTTATGTTTTAGATTTATGTTTTGTCTGTAAACACACTCACACACACTGTGGAACGTCATTCGAGAACAAATTTAAATACACTAAAGGTTTTTTAATCGTCTTAATCAGAGACACGGCTTATCTGGAGGAGTGAACATTTTATGTAAGAAATGAGGAATGAAGTTAAAGTTTCTCCGTAAGCGTAGCAGATGAGTGCTCGGTCAGCTTATCCTTCACACCGTGCGCATGTTTTCTTCACAGCAGAGCATCGAATTAACAAACACTGGTGCTATTTTATTACTCTAGCATCCCACACACACATTAGGAATCTATGACCTTGATTTAGTGTCTCGTGGCTTCATTAAGTTCGCACGACTGACTGCCAGAGTGGGATATTAAAGAATAAAATGTAATTTAATAGTATGTGCTGGATCAGGTGCTATTTTATAAACTGCTGAATAATGAGTGTTGAAGCCATTTTGTTCTAGCTATTATGTTACATCATATTACGTGACAGCGAAGAAAAAAAAAACGCTATTTCCTTTTTCAGGCCACATTTTCTATCCCTGATTTGTGTGCTTGTGTTTAAAGGCTCTGTCTCAGATGTAACGTTGGAGATGTAAACAACACGCAGGTGATTTTAATAATGTGGAGCTCAGAAACTCCACTTAAGCAGCTGCAGAACCCGACTCTGAATACCAGGAACTTTCACCTGCGTAAACATGGAGTGCATTGGATCATCTTTAAAATTTAAAAATAAAAAAGCGAGGAAAAAGTATTTTCTGTAATGCTTTACATTAATTGACATTATTTAATGTTCCCTTAAGATTTATTAGTTACATTTACAGCATTTTGTGCATTTTTACATGTATTTAATTATAATTATTTAATTTAATAACAATTTAATAATAATTTAACAGATTAGTTAATGTGAACTTTAGCTTTAATGCACCATCAGTAACATTTTTAATTAACAATTAAAAATAGCTAACACTCTTATTTTTTTATGTTCACTAATGCAGTAAATAATGCTAGTTAAGGAAACCTTAAAGTAAAGTGCTGCTGAAATTTCTCCTCGACTGCTATCTCGCTCACAGCTGCTCATTTTCCACGCTGTAGAACTTTCCAGAAGATGGACGGTGCCACATGTGCAGTATAAACCCCACTCTTGTCTCTGCACATGTTTTCTCACTGGAAAATCTGACTTCCAGCTTGCTTATTTCTTATCCTTTATCATTCCAGCTGCAGTTTTAAGATCTGCTGGAAGGTAATTATCTTGTCGTCCAACTGTATGAGACGCGGCCCAATGCTGGTGCTGCGCCCAGTCCGTAAATATCACTCGAGTGGAAACAGATGGTCTGTAATTCAGTTCAGTCCAGTTCAGTCCGGTGGGTTTGTACAGTCAGGACAAGGTGCAGAACAAAGGACTCTGTGTTAGTGTTATAATCACTGATGCTTTTCTGCTCCAGCAGCTGAGATGTTATTAAAATCATGAGTTTTTTTTTAAAGTCACATTTCTTTGTTTTTCTCTTTCAGGGTGTAATAGTGCAGAACATGTCCTTTAAACCAGGACAGACCCTGACAGTAACCGGAGTCGTGAATCCTGATTCCACCAAGTAAGTCTTTAAAATGTTATAAAACTGCAAAAAAAAAAAAAGCAATCTGTACACCTGAATTCTGGCTCCTGATTGGTCAGAAGGTGTTGATTAGTTTTCTATAACAGCAGCTCTGACAGTAGTGCAGCTGCAAATCACAGGTTTATATTAATGCACTCGTTCTAATTCTAATACGTTATCGTTTCTATAGTAACAGCTCATTCACAGGGACTCGTACAGCGGACGCTCCACATAAATGGATTTTAAAAAGTTGATACGGTGATGTTTTCTGTAAGGAGACATTTATGTAACATTTATGGAAGGAGTCTCCAGTGTCAGAGGTAAAGCTGTAACTAAGTTTTATGACATCTTCAGGACAGAGGAGTTTACGCTTCTTTGCGGTTTCTCAGTAACATAATGCCTTATGTTTTTTATCTTATTAACTTGAAGAGAGAGAATAAAGAGAGGCTGGTGAGGGAACGAGTGTTTATAGCTGCTATAACGTAAGTGACAACAGGAACTAACTTGTGTTGTGAACATTCTCCGCTTCATCACACCATCCCATCACTCGTTCAGTGTTTTCGTACGTTTTCCATCTCCAATGTGCGTAAATGTGATGTTTTCCTCCATATTTGCAGTTTTGCCATCAACATCGGGAACAGTCCTGAAGAACTCGCTCTGCACCTGAACCCTCGCTTCAACGCTCATGGAGATAACCACACTGTGGTGTGTAACTCGTACCAGGGGGGCAGCTGGTGCCAGGAGCACAGACCAGACGGCTTTCCCTTTAATCAGGGCGAGGAGTTTAAGGTGGGGCTTAAAAATTCATTTTTAATAAATAATGAGGCAGGTAAAATATTACTGATTGAAAAAATACATTAATTAAATGTGCAGTTTGTAATTTTTATTAGTATCTCCACCTATATAATATAATATAATATAATATAATATAATATAATATAACCTCTGCTATATAATTTTAAAGACTGTAACATTTAAAACACTAAGATTTGCAATATTGCCATGCTGTGGCATTCCCAAAGTGAATTAGAGCTGTGAGGCTCCGCCCCTTTTCATGACAAGTCCAATCACAAGGCGTATTGTTTTACGTTGGCCTGGCACACGCTATTATGGGTAAATTTCTGACCAATGAAAATGTCTGTAGCAGTGTTTTTGAACACAAAGCATATCTTTTCTAAACGGTTCTCCAAAGTGAATGAGGGAAAACGCAAGTTTTTCGAAAACACTGTCATGTGATCCAAGATGGCGGAACGTAGTGTGATTGTGTTTTGTGTATTTAGCATTTTTATTTTATTTTTATCATGTAGAGCTGACTCTGTGGCATGCAAGAGACCGCTTTTTCTGTATTCGTGTTGTCAGAAAAACAAAAATGGTGGAAATGATGTAAAGGTCATGGGTCAGACACTCAGTGTGCAGGAACAGGATGGTGTTTTCTATCGTATTTGTGTTTTATTGTGGACAGGAAATCTTTGGGAAATGGACTGAACACATCACTGTGGTTAAAATATAAAACAGTGTTTTTAAAGTGACCCGTGTGTTAGTGTGTGCTCGGCCTAGGTTCGAACAGAAGATGGAGTCAGCTTGCATTTTCCCTTTCAGGCAGCAGAGGGCGCAAAAACCTACAAACTGATTGTTTTTGTTTGAAATTACAGATCATGGTGAATAAATGAAACCCCTTTCTTCCTCCCTCAGATATGGATCACGTTCACCCGTGACGAGTTTAAGATCACTCTGCCAGACAACTCAGAGATCCACTTCCCAAACCGCCCCGGCGCCGAAAAGTACAACTACATGCTCTTCGAAGGCGGAGTGCGAATCCACGGCATCGAGATCAAGTAGAGTCGATTTCTGCGATGCTGGAACACATCTAATCACTTATTCAGCTAATCTACGCTAGCTTTCCTCTGCCTTACACGCCACTGTGGTACTATACAACTAAACCACTTAATAGGAACCGTGGAGAACAAACACGTTTATCTCAGAATGCAGAATGAAATGATTAAGTTCACGTTTACAGAAAAGCTTTTTCTCGCAGTTTTAACATCATTCCAAAAACACATGCAATTTCATTTAAACTCTGTTTTGTAGCTGAAACCAAATTAAAAGTTCTTTTACATCAGCGATGATTTGCTTCCTGTTTCTGTGGAAATAAAATGAATAAAATAAGGACTGGACTCACATTTTGTCTTACTCTGATTATTACTATTTACACCACAGCACTGTTAGAGTCTGATTGGTCAGAAGGTGTTGATTAGTTTTCTATAACAGCGGATCTGACAGTAGTGCAGCTGCAAATTACAGGTTTATATTAATGCGCTCGTTCTAATACGTTATTGTTTCTATAGCAACAGCTCATTCACAGGGACGTGTACAGCGGACGCTCCACATAAAGGCATAATACAACATGTAATTGTTGCTACGGTGAAGTTGATATATGTTTATATAACATTTATGGAAGGAGTCTCCAGTGTCAGCGCTTTGTAACAGTCAGAGGAGGATTTTACACTTCTTTGAGGTTTCTCAGTAACATGACAAGCTGCATTTATTTTGTCTTATAAACTTCTAGAGAGAGAATAAAGATCAGCTGGTGAGGGAACGAGTGTTTATAGCTGCTATAACGTAAGTGACAACAGGAACTAACCTGTTTCATGAAGGTTAAATGTAACTTGTTGTGAGGAATAAACACTTGCGCACATGCTGTTATAGGAAAACGATACGTTTGTTTTTAAATTGTTTTAAGAGTCTACAGTCATATTAATTTATTTTTTTAATAATTAATCTCTTTGTTCTTGTGATTTTCATCTGTATAAAGCTGCAGATTAAAACAGAAAGGTAATGAATTGGGAACAAGAGAAAGAAATTGAATCATTAATGTGGATTTTATATTTATTTTAAATAGCACTCGGTAACTGTACTGATTAGAGGTGATGCGAGTCAGAAGCAGCTGCTGTTAATGAGCTTAATTACGTCCGCGTGCTGGAGAGCAGGTCACACCTGTGACTTATTCTGGGTGTAACTGAGGAACATGAGGAAGGTGTTGGAGTCATTAAAATGCTTTTTTGGAGATTATGAAATGTCACAATGTCGGATGACGTGTCAGAAAATATGACAGTAGAGTGCAAAAGAAACAAACAAAAACAAACACAAACTCACCTGATCACCTGGTGAAGGAGTTTAAAAGAGCAAAGAAATCCTGAAAGATCAGGACCTACCTGTGCTTTACTTCAGGGATTTCATCTGGATGTGTTAGTGTGCCTTCTGCTGGAGGGACCATGTACTTTACTGTGTTGTAATCCGTGTAATGAAGTGTGAAGTGTGTGTGTGTGTGTGTGTGTTAGAGAGAGAGAGAGAGAGAGAGAGAGAGAGAGAGAGAGAGAGTTGCTGCACTAAAGCTTCACATTCACACATTTTCTGATCAATAGCTCAGAGAGAAGTTGTGCACAAGTTTACGAGTCACACCTGACATCAAACTGAGAACCAAATCAGCTACAGCCTCTTAATCCTGTGAGGTTCTGAGCTGGTGGAATGTTAGGGAGCGTCACTAAAGTGCGGTAAAAAAGAAAAGTGTAAAAAGTTGGACTAACTCTGTGGATCTCTCTTGTGTTGTCATTAAGATGGCTGCACACTGTTTATTGTTTGCTTGGCATGGTTATCTCTCTTTTCTTTTTCTATCCATGTGATAACGTAAGTGAGAACAGGAACTAACTTTTTTCATGGATGTTCCACAACATTAAATGTAACTGTAATGTGATAAAAAAAATGATATGTCATTCATTAATAAATAAAAAATTGTAATCGTTGGTAAATTGCTGTTGTATAAGAGAAGTAAACTGCTTGGGGATGTGCTGTTACAGGAAAATAATCAGCTTTGGGGTGGTAACCATAACTCCGCTTCATCACACCATCCCGGCGTGGATTATTTTCCTATAACAGCATGGCCCGTTGTGTGTTATTCCTCACATGTGATGTATACCATTTGAGCTCATGACAGGATATAGTTTTAGTTTTATCACCCAGTGTTTTCAAACTCTTCTTTGACTTTATTTCTTTATAAATTCTGATGTGTACCTGTTGTCTGTGCACCACTGAATCTAATGGGACTCTTTTCCTCTCCACAGTGAGGCATTTTTATTTTTCTCATTTCTCTCCACTGCTTCTATTTCGTCCTCCGTTTGCTCACACAGCAGTTACTTCCATTCAATTTGACACTCCGTTGGTAACTCTTCCAGCCGTCGCTACTGATCCATGTGCCATAAAACCCAGATTTAAGCAAGAAGAAAGTGTTCTGCATTTTTTCCTCAACTCCTGTTTGGGTTCTTTATGTAGTACATAAGTTTCACTGATTCTTTAAAATCATCCAAATAAATGATACTACGTAGAAATGACTATGATAAGCAACTAATAAACACTGTGTGTGTTACTGTTACGGTAAAATACTGAGTTAGTATGTTATGAGGTTACTGCTCCCACCCTGACGTTGATTATTTTCCTATAACATAACATCCCAAAGTGTTTTATTCCTCTTATACCACAGCAACTTTTAATTATTAAAGCACATCATGCTTCACTACATCATATTCATTTATAGTTACATTTAAAGTCCCTGAAAGAAGTTAGTTCCTTTTGTCACTTATGTTATAGCAGCTATAAACAGTCTTTCCCTCACCAGCCTCTCTTTTTTCTAAAGCTTGTCATGTTAGTGAGAAAACGCAAAGAGCAAACTCGTCTGTTTTGTTTGAAGTTTGTTGTTTGAAGTTTGTTGTTTCGCATCCTGATAAAGGTGATGTTTTCAGGAAACTTCTTGTAGCTTTGACCAAGTTTAACTGTCAATATGTTTCATTTATTTATTTAATTTAGTGACTAGATGGACATGCACAGCAACTTAAACGTGTCTGAGGCTTTCGTTAATGTTTGTACGATTAAATTCTCTCCGTTTGAACAAACTGTCTAACTGCTGAAAGGACTGATGGAGCCTCATATAATGACTCCTGTATGAGTCCAAAATTAGGGCTACACCCAGCTGTTCTCACCTTTAGAACCACGGTTCTGCACACCTGCGTTCTCTGGTCTGGCCTGCAAGACTTCACGCAGGGTCATGTGGAGTCACCAGAAAAATAAGACACTTTGTCAGACCTTACTAATGAACATCAGCGTGCTGTACTGTCCAGCAGCAGAGCCGTTTCTTCTGCAGACGGTAATCAGGATGATTCTGTTACCATTGTGTTTGACCAATCAGTGATCTGCACTGTTTATAGCTCCACCCACATGGTACAATACTGAATCTAGTTATCAGGAATCTATACGCTAGTTATCCCATGATGCGTCTGAGTTCCTTTCTGGTTCCTCTGCCAGAAAGCTTAAAGTTTTTATGTAGAACAAACTGTTTCTCTAACAGAAAGAGCTCCAAAGGTTCCTTTTTTTGGAAGCTAGGACTCCTTAATTATCTGATGAACCCTGAAAGAACCCTTGAAGAGCCTCTTTTTCTAATTAGTATAATTAAGGGTTCTTAACTACCAAAAAACTCAGAAACACTAACAGCTTAAGATTTCTTAAAAGTGCAGAATGGTTCTTTAAGGGTTCACTGGATAATTAAGGGATCTTGTCTTCGAAATAAGGATTCTATTGGAAACACTTTTGTAAGATTTACACGGTACAAGTGCTGAATCGAGTCACTGTAAAACTCACTGAGCAACGCAAATGATGCCAAGCTGTGGCTCTTGGATACGTTTCTGAGCCGAGCTGCACGTAGCATCTTGAGCCAAACCTAAGACAGTGAGACCAAAATGATTAAATCAAAATTAAATTAACATAAAAGGCTAAAAATCTGATTTGAGATACTATAAAAAGGAAAGCGTGGCTTTACTCCACATCTATTACCCGCACTCCCATCTGTGTACTGTTCATCATAAATGGTTTTGTATTATTAAGAATTAAAATTAGACAGGACATCTTGGGAATTTCAAAACAAACATCACAACCATGTCGGTATAAAATCGTACGCGACGGCTCGGGTTTAACGGGAATAGCGCTGTGAAATAGAATAGTGAAAGCTGTTGTTTTCTATTCTGGGTCTTCGTGTGTTGAAACAGGCAGGTGAGAGAAAATAGATGCGTGTTCTCATGAGGATAAAGGAAATGCTTTTACACACATCACTGCATTGTACTGCATAGAAAATAAAACACTGATGAAATTATGCAGGAACGGAGGACTCTGGAGATTGCAGGCCTTCTCAGGATTCTACACTGCAGATCTGCTGAGACGTGTGTTTTATTCCTGTCGACGGTGATCCAAATGAGTTTTTAAGCACATTCTTAATCCTAAGGGTCACACCTACAGCGTGACAGGAAATTGAATTTGTGTGGACACTCGAGGCTTCATGCATGCATTTTGTCTTTTTTTCTCTGCGCTGTGAATAACTGGGAAAACGTGCATGGAAATAAGCTTGTGTCCTAAGGGTTCTTCTGGAGGCGAAGAAGCTTCCTGGAGTGTGTGCTGAACGGACAAAACCTATTTTCAGTCACAAACTGTGTGTGTGTGTGTGTGTGTGTTCATACATCAGTCTCTCCCGCTGTGCGTCTGTTCAGCTCTTGTTAGAAAGTCATGACGTGTGTGAAAACCTCTGCAGAATTTGCTGGAAAGAAAGCGCAGCACAAAGCCAGAGTCAGAGATCGATAAACGCCTTCCCGAGTCCCTCAACATGGCGACGGCGTCGATACCGAAACACGCGGCCCTTAACGCTCAGCAGCTCCACATCTCCTAATTGCTATGATAAATATATAAACACAGTGTGAGGGCCAACACCGTGAACATCAGGATGGACTGAGACAGAACGAGGAAAGCGAGAGCAGGAGAAAATCTGCTGAGAATAAGATCTGAAATGATAAAAAAAATAATAAATCACAGTCCAAAGCTGGAGCTGGAGATTTAGCTGTTGATCAGCTTTATCCAATCTTGCTTATCTAAAATATAAAATAACAATAAAATAAACAAACAAACATTCTCAGACTGAATGCTAATAAAATTACCTAGGGTTAGGTAAAATAAAAATTCATTTAAGTGTAAAAGGAGGTCGGGCACAAAATATGTACCGTTAAATAACTACACGTGGTACTTTTTATCCGTTTATAGTACAGGTGGGCGATATGATAAAAATAGATCACGATTGTTTGAGGCGTTTATACGATACACAACATTTATCACAATCTGCTCACAAACTGCTGGCAATACAGTAGTGTTAAATAGTTTTAAATAAAAATAATGTTTGATGCTTTAACATCTGAAACAATAAATTTATTTGATTTTTATATCAAAATACTACATTTTTATTTAAAAAAAAAAAATTTAAAACTGAAAAGGAGATGCAATTCTTAAAATCCGGACAAAATTTTAACCTTTTTTTAAAATTAAGTTCAAAAGTTTAACATCAAATCAGCTGCTTCCAGTAATTAAATTGAATAAATATAAAATTGTTTTTTGAATTATTATAAAAAGATACCCACAATATCTCAGAAAAGTGTATTATGATGCAATTTGTCATGATATTGATGTTATTTGTTTACATGATATTGATCTCTAATTTTTTTATACATTTAATGTTGTGGAGCTTCTGTGAAATAAGTGAGTTCCTGTTGTCACTTACGTTATAGCAGCTATAAACACTCGTTCCCTCACCAGAGTCTCTTTATTCTCTCTCTTCACGTTAATAAGAGAAAAAACTCAGCTTGTTACGCATGTTACCGAGAAACAGCAAAGAAGCGTAAACTCCTCTGTCCTGAAGATGCCGGAAAACTTCAAGTTACAGCTTTACCTCTGACTGTTACAAAGCGCTGACACTGGAGACTCCTTCCATAAACGTTACATAAACTTTGACATTTTTAAAAATCTGTTTATTATCAGTGTAGCGTTCGCTGTACATGTCCCTGTGAATAAGCTGTTTGAGAATTCAACAGCCATGTGGTCTAATAATAATAATAATAATAATAATAATAATAATAATGATAATAATAATAAAGGCTATAATTTTTTTTGTCTTTTATCTAAGTTTGCTGTCAGGATCCTGTGTTTTCGGTCTCTCCGACGCTCTAACACTAAAATAACTTCCCTGTTTTTAAAGATCTGTGATGTAAAAGGCTGAATGTCTTTGGATGATGAAGAACTTGTTGTGGAAAATCCTTTAGAACGATAGAACAAGTGTTCATATAAATATTACATTTAATATTCACACCTTCTTAATCACACACACACTACTCCAGTTTCCTCATTACACAAATGGACCCATTAGTTTTTGGTAACTATGTACACACACACACACACACACACACACACACACACACACACACTCGTCTCAGGCGGGTCATTAACGTGGAGCCGGTTGTGAAACGGGTGAGCAGTGTGTTCTCTCTCTAACAGCACATTAATATTGTGTGTGATCTGTGATGAAGGTCGGCGTGTAACTAACTGCTGCCAGATTTATAAAATAAACTCCACTGATTCTGTTCCTGTAAATATTTACATGTTTTATTTCCACTTTTTGTTACTGACTTTCTGTTTGGGGTGAAAAAAAAAAGTCAGCCATGTTTAATTGCTCTGTTGTTCCTGCTACAGGGACGTTCCTGTCGCTGTGTAAAAGGCCGTTTCATTACTTTCTCACCTCCAGGGAAGATGGATGAGTCTGCAGAGGAACAGGAAGTTGATTTAACCCGATTGTATACTTCAGGAAGAGAACTTCTCCCCCGAAGGCAGGTAATAACTCATCAGCAGGAAATAAGTAAATAAATAAATAAACATGAGCAATAAAACACTCCACGTTCCGCAGTCTAACACGTGCTTTGCTAGTTTTCACTTTTTACTGAAGTTACAGACGTTTACTCTGTTATAATGCTAACACTGCTACGCTAGCTATCCACGACACATCCTTAAAGAGTTCTTCGGTTCTCCCTCTCGCAGAACCCGTTAAGTTTCTACATAATACCCTACAACAAAGTGTTTCCCTAACAGTAAGGTACCAAGTAGAACTTTATTGTTTTTAATTTTGGAGCCCTTAATTATCCAAAGAACCCTTAAAGAACACTTTTCTAATACTGCACCAAGTCCCAAGAAGATAAAGGTTAAACATCTGACATGTTCTAGGTATTACCACTTAGAAAAAGGGGTTCTTCAAGGGTTTAATAGATAATTAAGAGTTCTTATCTTCCAAAAATGGGTTCTAATTTGGAAACACTTTGTTAACAGGTTCTTCACAGAAGCTTGAAGGGTTCAAAATCTTCAAAGAGTATAAATTCTCAGAAAAAAAGTTTTTTCCTCCAAGGATTCTTTGAGTTCTTTGTATAATTAACAGTTCTTAGCTTCCAAAAAAAGGGTTCTACATAGAAACTTTAAGGGTTCCTTCAGAGAGGCAACTGAAGAACAGTTTCCTTTTGGGGAAGTTAAACACTATGTTGTAATTTTCTACATAGAACCTGAAGGTTTCCTTCAGAAGGACCAGTGAAGAACTCTTATAGTGTCCACACTTAGAAAAAAGAGGTTCTTCAAGGCTTAATTGGATAATTTGGGGTGTTTAGCTTCCAAAAAGGGTTCTGGCTGCAAGCATTTCTGATCAGAGAAACACTCTGATGTAAAGTTCTACATAGAACCTTTAATGGTGCCTACAGATGGACTGATTTTAAGCTTTTAAGTGCCCATAAGTTTCTTGGAGTTTCCACTGATCGAAAAAAAGGTGCTTTAGAGGAACTTTAATGATTCATTGGAGAAGGGTTCTACACAGAACCTTTACGTGTTCCCCCTGAGAAGAAGGCTGAATATACTAACGTTAGTTTTTGCTAGCATTAGCTATTTAGCTAGTAATGTTATTTTTGTGCTAAAATGTTTGCATCCTTTTTGCAGTCGCTGTATTGTTAGGCTAATACAATGCTAGCTAACTAGAACTAGCGAGTGCTAATGTGCAGCGTGATAAATGTTCTCACTACAGTAATGTTAATAAAAGGGTCACTTTGTCCTGTGAGAAGTGAACTGAGAATTAAAAAAAAACTAAAAATAGTAATTTCGTTAAAAAATAAAAACAGATTAGCGGTGAGAATAAACACGGCCCGTTCCACATGTCTGTTTTTTTCAGCACTAAATTGGCCACGCCCACCTGTGACTAAAACTTCTCCAAATAATGCAAATAATTTTTTCACTTTAGCTTTTAACTAACTTTTATTACTCATCTTAAATTTACTGGTGTGTTACTTTACCGTTGCTTTTAAATTATTTTAATTCTTTAAAGTTATTATCCTACACTTTTATTATTATTATTATAATTTTACACGTGGTGGCATTTGGGACTCGTCTAGACAGAGAAGTGTGTTTCTGGGACGTGAGTGATGATGGATGGGTGAGTCGAGACGCCGTTCTTCTGCCTCCAGGCGATTCCGATAGCCGTCACTGCAAATTAGCATAATCACCTGGATCCCAGGGACCAGAGGGAGCTGATTAAAATCTCATTCTGTGCTTTTAGAGAACAAAACGATTCCGCCTTTGGGTCCTAAAGGAAAAACTCTGAGGCTCTGATTTATCTTTAAAGCATTAACTCGGAGAGAAGAATCCACACACGGCTCCGAACTCAATCAGAGCAGCGGAATAAACATCCAGTCGATTAAACGTACATTAATCTGTAGGACTAACGAATCAGTTCTGTTCAGCAGACACCAGAGAGAGGACGGTTTCTTTCTAATTATCCTCATCTCACACTCACCTGCTTTCAGTACAGACTTCAAAATAAATCTACAAACATACAGACATCTGAGCGCTTACACACCTTTTACTCTGTGTGTCAGGTCTGAATTAGAATGAAATTGATTCTTTTGATTCATTTGCTATTTAGCATGATTTGGTTTTACACTGCAAGTCATTAAATGATCTAAAAAGCAAAAAACAGAGGAGTGTAAGGGTGAAAACATCTTATAAAACCCTTTCATTCATTTTTTTCAGAAATACAGCAACTACAAACAGTTCACATGGAAGCGGATCAAGTTAATTGACTCATTTGAACGGAACCCTGGTGTGTTTGTGTTCTCCTCCTCTGTCTGGTTCTTTATTCTGGTGAGAACCCAGAGATCACACTCGGGTCTGAGAGCGTCTGAACGAAGTGATCTCGATCTGCTTCCAAGTGAACCCTAGCGGTGAGAATGCGATTCGACTCTGAATCGACTTGCCTGCAGGAAGTTAATCAAACTGTAGAGCTGCAGAAATGCCGCATATTCTGGAGACTTTGGAGAAAATAAACACTGGATGTGACACAAAATATTTTAAACTAAATAATTATATAATTATCTAATCATTTATTCATCATTTCATTTATTTCAAATCAAACTGCAAATGAATCAAAAGAATCAATTTAGCTCCGATTCAGACTCAACAAACAGACTAATGGACGTGAAAGTGCTCTAAAGCTCCATGTTGTCCATCAGCTCTGATTTAAACTCTTGTTCTTTTCTCATGATGCTGTTTGTCTCATTTTTCTCTTTTTTATTCCTGTAGAGATTCCTGATTCTGAGATAAGTGCTGTGGATCTGAAATGATTCACCCCTAGCAGTGTGTCAGGAGCTGTTCATCTTCTGAAGTCGATGAGCTTCAGGTGTGTGTGTGTGTATGTGTGTGACCTGACCTGATGACCCTGACAGGAGAAAGAGAATTTCCTTTTCTCAGACATTTCACCTTTTTGTATTAATTGGCTGAATTCCTTAATTATTACCTCCAGCAACACGAGAGGAGCTTCTGGGCGAGAAACGATCCTCAAGCCAAACTAATGCAAGTCAATTAAAGAAAAAAAAACCACTGAACTATTTAAACACTTCTCTGAATACAAATTATCCCTCAAGCTGATCTACATCAGGTCCATCGATCAGAATCTAAGGCTCATCTCAGGGATTAGTAGATTAGCATTTTGTGTAGATAAATCTAATTACAGCAGGGCAAAGGAGTAAAGAAAAAAAAAAGAAAAATATTGTCACTAAATGTCTTGATAAGAAGATGTGATGAGAATTAGAAAAAAAAAAAAATCCAATAACAAGCTCACTTTACTATCCATAGTCCATGTTATATATGTTCCTTTTCTTTTTCTTTTTTTTTTACTCACAACACAGACTCGTTTAACATCGTACCTTCTTAGAAAAAGGGTTCTTCAGTTCCTTGTGGAGAAATAGTTCCCTTTTCAGGAACTAAAAACCCTTAATTAAGTAATGAACCCTTAAAGAGCTGTTCAAGAACTCTTTTTTCTAAAACTGCAGAGTAGTTAACGGTAAAGCTAACCTGGTCATCAAACTCCGCCTCTTCTCAAATTTCATTGGTTGCCGCACTTAATCAGTCTCAAGTGTTTCAGCCCGCTCAGGCTTGCTATGCTTCTGGGATTGATTCTGCTCTCTAAAAATATAAACGTAACAACAATATTGAAGTTGAAATCATCCTGCTAGTATTAAATTGGTATTAATAAAAAGGCAAAAGTGCAAAAGTGAAGTCCATGATGCAAGTGCAAAGAATTAGATTTGTGTTTATTTGGGCTATTCCAATAATCGTAGTGGGTACACCAGGCAGGGGTCAAAACACAGGCTGGGGAAAAAAAACCCAAGGAAAACAGGCAAGGGTCAGAACCAGGAGGAAAAAAAACCAGACAGGAACCAGGAAGTAGAAAACTAGTGAAAAAAAGTAATTACATTTCTATAGAAATATGCAAAACTTTGCCATGAGCGGGGCGGAGACAAAGAACAAATAAAGTGAGAGAGTTAATAAGAAAGGGTAGGAAGCTCTGACCAAATATGGAAAAAGTAGGAAACAAAGAACATCCAATCAACAGAAAGAGTGAGTGTTAATGAGAGCAGGAAGTTCTGACTGAATGTGGGAAAGGTGGGGAATAAATAACAGAAAGAGTGAGAGTTAATGAGAACAGGAAGCTTTGAATAAATAAGATAAGTTAAGGGGATGCTGAAAGCGTGCTGGGTGAACAGGGACAGAATCAGAGTGGACGTGACGGTTATGACGAGCAGCTGATTGACAGACGTCAATCACGGCTACATACAGTATGATGATGACTGGACATGTGGTGTCCATAAAAAACACACATCTACAGATTCGTACACCAACACTGCTTCAGCTCCAAATAACTCAAGGAAGACTTCTAGGGTGTGAAAAAAATGGAGTGCGTCCAAAATGGAAAAATCTTTCTCACCCCTAAAAAAACTGGAAAACTGTGCATGAAGGTTTCATCGTCATTGGTAGCATAGCACACATGCAGATCAATATACAAAGATATAAGTACATACGTTCAAGCTCAGTAATGGTAAAGTGGCGAGTCCGTCCGGCTTCGAGTGCTCGACAAAATCTCGTCTAATACTCGACACTGTTAGACATTAAACCTACATAAGCCTTCATAAACATGACATGACACTCTGATGTAGTCTTTTGGGATCTGATCAGATTTCCAGATTATGTTTTTTTTGCTCAGAATATAGCAAAGACAATCATGCAATCAAATATCAGTCAATTATCAAATATCTGTTCATTAGTTTACCACAATTGAAATGCTTTTCAGAATTGGTGTGAGCAAGTTAACACTACGAACAGCTAAGGTAAGGGCTGTCACACTAGCTTTCTTTCGGAGAAATATCGCTCATTTCAACAGATTTTGTAACTTTGACACTTTGTCTTGCAGCACAAGATCCAAAATGAAGGACGTGCTAATAGTGGTGTGCTGAGATTCCCGTTATACGCAGCTGTGTAATGTAGAGTACAGTACTTCTAAATTAATTTAGGAATGTTGCATTTACAAACTTATTTTATGACCAGTCTTCTGGCTCCACCTTGATCATGTTTATTAGGCAAGAAAACTTATAAAGCTTATAAACTACCAAACTAGTGTGAGCGTGGCTTCAGTGGGTGAAACTAGAGGTGAGCATCAGGAAAATAAACTATTGCGAGAGCAGGTGGCTTTTACTTTCATGCGAGCAGGAGAGAATGATCAGCTATGAAACTCTCGGAACAAGGAAGGGCCACATTGTTTAACGTGGAAGTGTATTTGAGGCAGAGTTGTGCTTGCATGTACATTCTTAAACTTCAGTAACTGCTTTATCCTTGTCAGGGTCTCTGTGGTTTATAAATGACTAATTTGTTTATATTTTGGGAACCAGAACCAACTCATGGTTCATTTAGAAAATATTGCAATCAGGTACAAACAAACATAATAATAGTCTCTGTAGGTGTGGGTGACATTGATCAGAATTCCGTCATTAGGGGCAGGATTGATCAGAATTTGTTTGCGAATGGATGAGATTGATCAAGTGTTTTTGTGGGAGTGGGTGGGATTGATCAGAATTCCTTTAAGAGTTGATGGGATTGGTCAAGAGTGTATGTGGGATAGTTAGAATTCCTCTGAGGCAGAATTAGTGAAGTGTGTCTACGGGAGCGAGTGGAATCGGTCAGAATCCCTGTGGGAATGGCAGAATTATTCAGAGTTCCTTTGGGAGTGATGGAATTAGTCAGACTCCCTGTGGGAATGGCAGAATTATTCAGAGTTCCTTTGGGAGTGATGGAATTGGTCAGAATCCCTTTGGGAATGGCAGAATTATTCAGAGTTCCTTTGGGAGTGATGGAATTGGTCAGAATCCCTTTGGGAATGGCAGAATTGGTCAGAATCCCTTTGGGAATGGCAGAATTAATCAGGATTCCTAATGGAGCAGGAGGGAGTGGGTTTAAAACACAGTCCTGTGCACATCTCTAGTCAAATCTTCTTACAAACTTGATTCGTAAGCCACACTGCCCTCGTTTGTAACAGCTGAAACACGCTTTTAAACGTAGACAGGGTTAATCTATTTAACTGTGAGAGCCAGAAAGTGTTGTGCCATGTTCATGATGCATTGATGTAAGCTTACAAAATTATTTCCTTCCTTCACTTCTGTCTGAAAATCCAAGTCTTTCTTTAGTGGTATGTTCCAAGGCCCTGAGTTCTAAATGACCTCATTTATTCATTTCGTCCTATCAAATAATGAGAAACGGTGTGTTCTGATTGGCCCCCAAGGTTATGTTCACTATGTGCACTATTCTATTCTATTGAAATAACATCATATTTAGACATATTTAGACGTAGGGCATACACAAAGCTACGCTTTATTGCTGTATCGTCAGGTTCCCATTTGTTGTCTGGTCCACTGACAGCAGATTTGTCTTCAGATCTCCAAGATGATCTTGGAAAGCGAGAAAGCCCTTCATATTTGTGTCTTTGTTTTTTGTGAAATAAATTTTTTAAACCTAACACTTTAAACCTAAAGCTAACACTGTGTCGAGCACTGTGACGAGAACTAGTGTAGTCTTGACTAAACCACAACACCATTGATATACTGTACAGTGGTCACTTGATGACATCGCCACATTATGGACAGACAACCACTACCAGTCAAAAAGAAATTGGTCAACAGGTCAAGCCAAACATTTTTCGAGAATCACCTGAATTCTATAAACAGAAAGAAACACATCAGGGACACTAAGTGCTACAGTAGGACTACACTAAAACATCATTTCCTCTTGAGTATTTTGAGTGCCATACTTATAGGTTTAAAAGATGTTCTGTTTTCGTACATGAGCCGAATGGCTGGTTGATCTAAGCTAGCTAACGATAGAGCGAATGAGTGCAATTAGCAAAATTCAAGGAATAATAGTATGAAGCATCCTACTGAAGTCTAGTAACCAACCATGCCAAAGAAGAGTAATGCTCAAATAATTGGATCTGTTGCAAATCTAATAAACCTAGTTAGGTCATATGACACTCAAATTAAAGCTCTTGCAATATCTTCAAAACTTCTCTCAGTTAATTCAGGCACAGCTGCTTCATGATGTTTCCAGTGGTGCAATCCAAGAGCTGCTTAGTCCTTCTTTGCTTCTCGTCTTGTTGACAAAAATTCCAAAGCAACTCTTCTTCTTCTTCTTCTTTGTTTTTGCTTCATCTATTTCTTCCCGCATACAAAATCCCCTCCCGTTAATAAAGTTATAAAATTGGAAGTCACTTGCAAGGAAACAATTTAAAATCAGACAGAGAAACAGTAGGGCTGGGATGAGGACAAGGCAACAATAACACGTGAACTTCCCTCGATTCCATTACCGCTGACCTGTTTATAAAAAAATATCTCAGTAAAAATCACACTGCTATCGTCCGGCATTGACATCGTCATACGGATCTGTGTGTGTGTTAAAATTTCAAGTTGTCTGTAAAGAGATGCCGTCATGCAAAATATTTTTTTTTCTAATTTTTTTTTTTGCTCCTTTTCTAAGACAGCGATTACATATTTTTCCATTTTATCGTCCTTGAAACAAGTATCTTGTCTTGAGCCCCTTTCTGCATTCTGCAAAATGTTGAGAATGCAGTGAGGTTCAATCACACACACGCATACACACAAATATCTGCGCACACGCAGACGCATGCAAGCATTTACTTCGTGTGCACAATGCTGCTAAATATAGCTTGGATTTTTCAGCCCTCTCAAAAACTTTCTTCCCAGCTGCATGCCCTTCCCACAAGATGCAAAAGTTCCTCGCAATACCTTTGTAGTGTTTGAAAGTCGCTACCTATTTTTATCAATGAATATTTTCAATTTTGCATTTTAACTCATTTAATTTGCCAAAACAGAAACGAAACCGCTACATCCTACTGCTCTTGCATTTGGACATCCTGATTTGAACTCCGTCAACCATCAGGATTTAGGATTTGGTGGTTGTTTTGTAGAGTATTGTCCCCTGCTTCTTTTGCTCTGGAGGGTCAGACGTGCGTTTTGGAGTGGATCCAGCTCGTCTACAACCCTCTCTCGTGAGCAAAATAGAAAACAGGACCAGGCCACGGATGAAAAGAGAGAGACAGTGCTAGATCGGGATTTGTTCTTTTTTTTGTTCTTAACATGGAACATCACGTGTCCAACTTTGAACATCTCCGCGCAGAAAAATGCAACAAAAACACGGAGAGTAAAAGTTGCAGACCGCTTAAAGTGGAATGCCAAAAAAGAGCGTTTCATCTGTTTTTCCTCAAGCCTGCCACTCTTACTTGACTCGTACATTCCCCTTGAAATTCCGATGCTTCCCCCTGTTCCTTTCCAGTAACCCGAAGATTAACCAGTTGTACTCCCTCTGATCCTTCCTTTCCCCCTTTGCTTTCCTTTCCCTCTTTACCCTGGGCCAGACTTCCAGTGCTGTTGCTCTTCTTGACCAGCGGGAGCACCAGAGAGCTCGGCGAGAGCAGTGACGTTAAAGAAAGGCTGCTCAGTGTTTCTGATAACTGTTCACTGTTTCCGGCCTTGTTGGAGCCATGTACAGGGTCTGTGGAACCCTGGCAGCTGCTCTGGACCCCTCTATTAGCATGGAGGTCAAAGGCTGGTCTCAGTGTCTCTGTGGAAAGTCCTCTGTTGGGTTCCTGTGATGATGAGACACTGAAGCTAAGCCCTTCCTCCATGGTGGTCTGCAGACTTCCCTCCGAGCTTCCTGTGGCCAGGGACGAGTCGCTGTGAGATGCGTACTAAGGAAAAAGGAGAAAAATAGGGTACGTACTGTTAACAAAAGGAGGCAAGAACTATGATTGCAAGAAAATTCACTTTAGTTCCTGTGTGTATAACACCTGAATTTATCTTCACAGTAGACCTGGCTTTACAAGCATTACAAATGTTTTTGTTCAAACACTCCGTGTTTTTCATACTGTACCACTCCTCCACAGCAGTTTTTTTTAGTGTTTATTGATAAGAAGCACTTCTGTAAGTCGCTCTGGATATAGGGCATCTGCCAAATGCCATAAATGTAGATTTCATAGACCTTAGTCAGGTTTGGCTCCTCAGCAACTCGTCTACTGTCAGAGGATTGTCGAAGCTGCAGCTCTGTACCAGACTATAGCTCTCTGGCTAAAGCTAATGGCATGGAAGGCAGCCCCTGTCTTAGACTCAGTTGAGGCTCCATACCCATATGTAGTCTCTGTCAAGGCTCTAGCGCCTGATATAGTCTCTGTCAAGGGTCCAGCCTCAGCCTTAGTCTCTGATAAGGCTACAGCCCTGGCCTTGGTCGCAGTCAAGCCTCTAGCCTCAGACTCTGTTTTGGTCAAGGCTCCAGCCCTGGCTGTAATCTCAGTCAAGGTTCCAGCCTCATTCGTGGCCTTGGTCAAGGCTCCATCCCCAGATGTATTTTCAATCAAGTCTCCAGCCCTGGACATAGTCTTGTTCAAGCCTGCAGCCTCAGCTTTAATCTCAGGCAAGGCTCAAAATCCAGCCGTGGTCTCAGGCCAGGCACCACAACCATCTGTAATCTTAGTCAGGGCTCGAGCTCTGGGCTTAGTCTTGGTAAAAACTCCATTCATGGCTTTACCCTCAGTCAAAGCTCCAGCCTAAGCTGTATTTTTGATCAAGGCTCCAGACTTGGCCTCAGTCATGGTTATAGCTGCTCTAGTGACCTCCCATTTCCCAGTGATATCTTAGCCCTTGTCCTTGAGTTGTCATAATGTCTGTCATAAAACATATGCCTGATAGAGTACACTTAGAACAAATGATCATGTGATGTAAGCTATCAGATATTGATATCAATTATTATGACAGCTATCATGTTGGTTAAATTGAACATGACACTCATGTCACGAGACCTAAACTGTCAGAAGAGCTAATGAGATCTGCTGTGTGAAGCAACACACTCCACCTGTGCAGTGAGAAGTTCAATGTTGGCTCCAGGCGAGCGAAGGGAGGCCCAGGATGCTGGAGAGGTCAGCCTCAGGCCTCGGGGTTTGTGGCCCAGGCGAGCCCTTGGGGGTGCCGGTAGCGCTGCTGCTGCTGGATGGAAAAACTCAGCAGGGAGATGGAAGACAGTGGAGGAATCACCTCCAATACCACCATCATTTGTACTACTGCTGCTGCACAGAGTCCCTCCTGACAGAAATGGACAGGAAATGAATTAATCACTTTATATAAGCAAAAAAAGACAACGTTCTTTAACATGTTTACAAACACAGAGTAAGCAAGGAATAAAACATGACTGTGTGCTGTTGTAGAAAATGATGGGATGGTGTGATTCATGAGGGCCGTTACTACATCAAAGTTTCCTATACCAGCACATCCTGATGTGATCTATTTCTCTTACAGCACAGCAATTTGCCAATGATTACAATTTTTTTGTAATTAAAGAATGACACATTGTACTTTTTACCCATTTATCATTACATTTAATGTTGTGGAATGTTGGTAAAACAAGTTAGTTCCTGTTCACACTTATATAATATCAGCTATAAACATCTGTTCCCTCACCAGCCTCTCTTTTTTATTCTTTCTCTCTTAAAGTTAAGACGACACACGAACGCAAAAAACGCAGCTTATCATGTGACCAAGAAACTGCAAAGCGTAACTCCTCTGTCATGAGGATGTCGGAAAACTTAGTAACACCTTTACCTCTGACTGTTACAAAGCACTGACGCTGGAGACTCCTTCCATAAAAGTTAAATAAACGTCTCCTTACAGAAAACTTCACCATATCAACGATTACATGTGTATTTAATCCGTTTATGTAGAGTGTCCGCTGTACGAGTCCATGTGAATGAGCTGTTGCTATAGAAACGATAACGTATTAGAGCGAGCGCATTAATATAAACCTGTGATCTGCAGCTGCACTACTGTCAGAGCTGCAGATATAGAAAATTAATCAACACCTTCTGACCAATAAGAATTTTTTGCTAGTTGATGACTGATGTAGTTTTAGTTCTGGATGGAATAAACGTAGTTAATGAAGGTGTGTTTATCAGTTAATTAAACCTCAATTTACACACTTTCTACCTTTACAGATGATTGTTTTTTTTTTGCTTTGTTAATGTTAACTAATGCAGTAAATAATGTTTGTTAAACAAAGCTTAATATAAAGTTTAACCAAAATTAGTGACTTGAACAGAACACAGGGATTAATGACATTAATTAATTTAATCCCATCTCCCTAATTCCATTTTTTTTCAACAGCAGCAACAAAATAAACACTTTCTGAAGCACATCAAATCTCTAATGTGATGAATAAATGAATGCTACGTTACCGATGCTATGGCGGTTCGGTGTGTATGGCTTCCGGAGCCATCTGTGACCTCCATCCTCGGCTCTCGCCGCTTCTTCACCCCCTGCTGCCTCCCCCGAGCTTTTCTCCATCTATACAGTAATCATACCAAAGCTCAGCTAGCTTCATTACAGCCTTTCCATTCCATCCCATCCGAGCCTGGTGTTAAAATCAACTTACTAATAAATTCTAACCAGCCATTTGTCTAACAGTTAGAGATTATTATTCTGTCTCTATACTCAGTAAGTCCTCTTGTTCTACATGCTGAGCCTGAAACCTGTGAAATAGGAGAGAAAACTAGGCCAGGACCCTCCGTCTCAGTCCTCAGGACTTATTTCATTTCATTTCTATGGTCTATGGACTCATTAGCGCGAGTCCACGGTCATTTTCACTGATTAGGGTTCATTAAAAAGCTGATGCCGAGGGAGATTTAAAAGATTACAGCGGTGTATAAAATGGCTGCTGCAGAGCTGCCAGGCTCTTTAGGAGAGAACAGCGCAGTTCTGGGTAACGTTTTGTCCCTCATATTGTACGGAACAGATGCTGAATCATCCCCATAAGAGGCTTCATTAAAGACTGTTTTGTAAAAGTACAAACTGAGCATCAAGCATATGGAGAGTTCAATGTCTCACATCTCACGACTGCAAATTAGTAAAAATTCACACAACTCCATTTGCCTGAAAAGTTACAGGCTTTAAATTTAGAGTTAGAGATGGAGTGCATCTAAATTTTGTGTAAACCAAAAATTTTGGTTTAAATCCGTGTGAATTTCATTAGATCAGGTTTGGACTGCTTTATTACAGAGCTCAAATGTGGGCCATAAATATTAATTGAATGCACTAAAGTTTATCTAATTAATTAATTAGCTAAAACTCTGAATACTAGTATAAAAATCCAACCAAAAACCAATCAGTGAATTTTTTTATTGGACTGCTTTATTACATGGCTTAATTCTTTATAAAAATTAAAATGAATGTATTTTTATTACAATTGACTGGTCAATTAACTAACAGTTAAGTAAATATTAAATTATATTAATTAATTAATTAGTTAACTCCATTGCTGAATGATGCTTTTGCACTTTAGGACTTTTAATTTGTGTTTTATTTTAGTAAATACCTTCAATTACTTAATTAAACTAATTAATAATTTTTATTGTATACTTTGCTATTCTTTTATTTTTGACCCAGTTACAGTAGGGTCTACCTTACTCCTGTACCAAGATTATATCACTGTTTAGGAATATTCTTTATACAGTATATTGTAGATTATACTAATTTAGGTTAGTTTTCTACACAACAAAAAATTGGGGTTTTCTGCATTTTTTGATATGATACACAAACTTCTGTAGGTAGGTA
>CM040466.1:25626453-25633953 GCA_022758105.1 Pangasianodon gigas
TTATCTCTATCTCGCGGGTAAAAGCCTAGAGCTCGTGACTTTATATCTGTTTTAGTGTAAATTCACTAAATTCAGACTAAATGAACTGCAGCTTCTAAATGAGAGCGGTGGTGGTGTGGAGAAGGTTTTTTGTTGTTTTTGTTGCGACAGTAAAACACCGTCTTCATATTTATAAAATTCACAGTGTATTCCAAAGAGTTCTGGCTGTAAAGAATGGAGCTTTCAGAGCAGAATCCTGATCGCTTCATAAAGGATCACAGCCTCTCTCTCTCTCTCTCTCTCTAGTGACGGAGGAGAGGAGATTCTCCTGCTCTGAGTTTAATAATAAACGCTCAGTGAGAACTTTAGTACCGACCTGGTAGTGTGAATGTGGTGCTAAAACGGGTTCTTCAAATTAATTACTCCAAAATGTGCACTCAATGTCTCGACTCTCTCCTCCCACTTCTTTTCTTTTTATCCTCTTTTCTTTATCCGACACTCCCACAGCCCTCTTCCTCATCAAACACTCTTTATCCTTTCATGTAGAGATTCCTCTATTAAGTTTATATCTATAAAGATAATCTTTCACTAAAATAATCGTGACCTTAATGACTGCACTAAAGCCACTAACAGATGAACCTGATTACCACTCGGATATCACTCGGCTGTGTCTTAAGGGCTTCTTGGATATTTTTCAACTTTACCTAAAAGTTAATTTGTCTCAATTTAAATGATTTTATTATATTTTATTCCAGAGTAATAATCAGAAAGTGTAATTCTTGATAAAACACTTCCTGTCTCTATCCTCGTCCTCTAGCAGGAGGAACAACTCGCTGACTCCGCTGTCGTCTGAAGCTGATCCTGATACCAATCCTTTCATTTTACTTCGTTTCCTGCTGACTCTCTTTCACTCGTCCTCCTCCTCCACTTCACTCTGGAACATCCTGGAGCCTGCAGCTTCTGATAACGTACCTTCTCCTCACGCCTCAGGAAGCTCAGCGATTTCTTTCTGTAGAGTCAGATTTGATTTTTTTATATACGAAAGCAAAAACATTATTTCTGAGAGAGGATGTAATGCTAACACACAACGCAGAGACGGCCATCAGCCATCTGATGAAGAAAAGTCTTTCAGTTCAGTTATAAACACCGTGCAGTGGAGGGCCGTATCATTTAAATCAGATCAAGCTGATGATCATCACATACTCGCTAATGCTACCTAGCTAGCTTACATTCGCTAACATTAGCTAGCCGAGTGGACACTGATGTGTTTAATGACTCGTTACTACAGACGGTTTATATCGCCAAAAAAACATCTGAAATTATTCGATATTGTTCACTAACCCCCCGCCCCTAACCACACCCATAAAGACGTGTCCAATAGGAAAAATCCATTTAAACAGCTCGGAATTCCTGCTCGGAAAGATGGATTCTCTAAGAGCTCCGACTTTTCCAAGGTTAATGTGCAAGATTTTAACAAGAATTAATATTTCGTACTTTAGTGTTTTTATATTTATACAGTGTTCTAGAAAGATGGAGAAATATAAGGTTTATTCATTTCTGTCCATCTCTCTCTCTCTTTTCTTCTCCCTCTCTCTCTCTCTGTCTGTCTGTCTCTCTCTCTCTCTCTCTTTCTTGCTTGTCTTTGCACTGCAGTTTGGAAGAAAAGGTTTATATAAGGTTTTAATTGACTTTTTAAACCAAATTATTACTGTGGTTTAATTATGACATGTTTGTGTATTTATCTACCTTTTTATTTATGCAACTATTGATATTTTAAAATCTATTTATTTATTTATTTATTTATTCATTCATTTATTTAAGTAGGTATTTATTTGATGTAAAAATGGAGGACTCATCACGAGTGGTTAAAATAAAGGACTGTAAAAGTCAAAGTCAAAGTCAAAGTCTCTCTCTCTCTCTCTCTCTCTCTGTTTCTCTCTGTTTCTCTTTGTCTGTTTCTCCCTCTCTCTCTCTCTCTGTCTCTGTCTCTCTCTTTTCTTTTCCCTTTCTCTGTCTGTCTCGCTCTCTCTCTCCCTCTCAGTCTCTCTCTCTCTGTTTCTCTTGCTGTATTTTTAGTTTAAACTAAAGCTCGTTTCGAATTTTCCGCTTCAGTGCGAGGACTGCGCTGTTTGTTTTCCAAATATATTTTTCTTTTCGTGATGCGCTCAGTTCTGTCAGCAGCTGAACCTCGGATTTCCATTTTCTGTGATGGGCAAGTTTATGCACGTACACACACACACACACACACGCACACGCACACACACACACACACACACGCGCACACACACACACACACACTCTACATGCTCCATGTTTTCAGCTCTCCTCTTGCTCTCACTTACATAACCACAGCGGCTAAAAATGGACCCGGAAAAACAATTATAGCTTCAGCTACCTGACACTAACTCACTGTGTGTTTGTGTGTGTGTTTGTGTGTGTGTGTGTGTGTGTGTGTGTGTGTGTGCGTGTGTGTGTACAGACCACAACAATTGCCATGCTTTTCTTAGCATGTAGGTTTGTGGCGTTATATTTCCTGCAGGTCAGTGTGTCCTCCCGAACGTCATTAAAAAGAGCTGTGTGTGTGTGTGTGTGTGTGTGTGTCCATGCCACCAGGGCTGACATGGGACTGTTGCCATGGTGACAGAAGTCAAGACCTAATGTAAACTCCTCTCTCATGTGTCTTTGTGCTTAAATGAAAACGAATCCGTCAGCAATCACTGAGCTTTTATACAGAGAGATTCCAAATCTGCCAGACTGGTGTCCAAGCTTTTATTCGTTTATCTGTCCATCCATCCATTTCTTTTTCTCTCCATCCATCTGCACATCCATCCATCAGTCCATTTTATTCTATAAGGATAAAGCGAGACTCTCAGAACTACTGAATCAATAGAGTCCAAGAATTCTTTAATCCATCCATCCATCCTCCTGTCAATCTACCCATCTGTCCATCTATTCTTACATTTAAATGTACCTATTCATTCATTAATCCATTACTCACCATCCATCTGTATATTCGTTCATCTGCCTATCATTTTATCTATCCCTCTCTCCATTCATCTTCCTGACCACGCCCCCACCAACTGATCTATCCACCCTTCTATTCATTCATCCAATAATCCCCAATTCAACCATACACAAGCCTGTCAATTCCTCTGTCTGTCTAGCCATAGGTCCTACTATTCATTCATCCACCATCCATCTACCCATCCATCCATTTATCTGTCCATCCATCAGTGGGACAATGACATCAATTCATCCACACATGCTTTCAGCCAAATCTAAATCCATCGATCCGTCCATCCATCCATCCATCCATCCATCTTTTCATTCATTCATTCATTCATTCATTCATCAACTTTGTCTATCTATCTATTTCTGTCCAGGAGGCCATCTATCCATACTCTGACCACCCAGCCATCAATCATCTTCCCATTTATTTCACAACAGCATTCATTCATTCATTCATTCATAACCCATGTATACATCCATACATCTGCTGTCTCTTTTGACCCATCCATCTATGTAACAGTCACCACTGATTCATCCATTCAGTGGTTCCTGCACTCAATAGTGCTTATTTGTTCATCCATCCATCCATTTATCCATCCATCCATCCATCCATCCATCACACAGTTTGTGTCCTACCTGTACAGGTGAGTACAGTTTGTTGGAGCTGTTAGTTTTATGTTCTCCTGGTGAATGTGGTGCAGCTCCAGAGCTTCCTCCAGTTCCTCCACCTCCCTGCTTCTCTCCTTCTCCTCCTCTCTTCCCTCCTCCACCTCCAGCTCCAGCTCCTCCTCCTCCAGCCAGACCTCCCATGCAGCAGAGGGCGCCGTGTGCCAGCTCCAGTTCGATCTCGGCGTCCATCTCGGCGTCCTCCTGTGCCTCCTTGTTGGAGTCGTCGAGGTGCTTCATTAACACGGCCACCACCACGTTGATGAGGACGAACTGCGCCGTCAACACGAAGCTCACGAAGTAGAGCGGAGAGATGAACTGCAGGCTCGGGTTACAGTTATACTCGCCTGGGGGGCACTCGCGCAGCGTGTCCTACACACACACACACACACACACACGCACGCACACACATTACACACACACACACACACACATTACACACACGCACACACATTACACACACACACACACACACACACATTACACACCACACTGAGACACTCATAACCCCCCTGTTCACGTCAAAACTTTTACTTCAATGTTTACTTCCTTTCATTTCTGTAAATAACCTCATAAATCATAAAAATAATAAAGTCATTTAAAAAACAATAATTTATTTTATTTTTCTCTTTCCTCATGTTAAATTATTGTTAATAAAAGGCAAAGTATATTAAGTATTTTAAAAGAAATATAATGTAAGGAAGTATATTATTATTATTATTCTTATTCTTATTCTTATTATTATTATTATTATTGTCCTTTGTTTTTTCCAAAATGTTGTGTACTCCTACAGGAGCTCATATCTATAAGGAATAATATAAATAATTTATTTTCTTAAAAATATTATTATTCCTTCTTCTCCTTTTAAATCATTATTTCTTTTTTTAATAATATTGAAAATAGTTAAAAATGATCAATTGTATTATTTTTTCCTTTTATTGAAAAGTTTAATTCTCTATTTATTTATTTATTTATTTATTTTGTTTATTTGTTTGTTTATTTTTTTTTAAATTTAATCCTTGTAGAAATCCTTGTTTTTGCTTCATGTCTAATAAAACATAAGATGCACAAAAATAAGTAAAGACAGACTTTAGATCTATGTTTATTACCTTATTACATTATAAAATATGAAATTATAATCTCATGAACTCCAGCTTTATTTTGCACATTATTGTTTTTTATACTAAATGTATATTATTTGTAAATGTATTATTTTTAATATAACTAATGAAGGACTTTCACAAAGTCAGGAGGAAAATCATTTTTTCTATCGCTCCTCTTTCCTTCTTTCTTCCTCTAACTGAAAAGTGAGCAATTCAGAAAGAAGTAAACAATATAGATAAAGAGAAATATAAAATTGCTTTTTTTCAATAAAAAGTTTCCAGGTTTTGTTTTTCACTATTTCCTGACAGAGGAAATCACATCTCACCTGAAATATGACGAGACTGTAAAAGCATCAAACTCATAAACACAAACGTTTGCTGGGATTTTCAGCTCACGGTGAGATTTTACCTCCGATCAGTCAAACTGCAGTCGCGTTTCAGACGTCCAAACCGCGAGCCGTGGATCTGACGCACGTTTTTCATCATCAGACTAAAACACTGTGAAGTACAAAGAACTCAAAGAGAAGCCGCAGTACCTTCATGATGCCGTTCCAGTTATCGCCCGTGGACACCTGGAAGAGCGTGAGGAACGCCATGCCGAAGTTCTCGAAGGTGGCGTGACGACTCATCCCCTCACACGGATAATCCTCATTACACACTGCAACACACACACACACACACACACACACACAATGATCAAGAACCATAAAAAAGCAGCTGGTACCGAGGGTTCTCCATCCTCACTGCTCAACAGCGAGCACGTTCTTAACACTTCGGAAGAACGTAGAATGTGGGGATGTGAATTTAAGATTGTAGAACCCTAGAACAGAGTGTCAGAAAGGTTTCCAATTAGAACCATTTTGGAGGCTAAAAGTCATTAATTATCCAATGAATCATTAAAGAATCCTTCCTTAAGGAACCCAAGTACCATCACATGTTTAATTAAATGCTGAATCAAGAGGGTAAAACTTAGAACCCTCTCTGAGAACTCTTAAAGGTTCAAGTAGAACCCATTTTCGTAAGCTAAGAACCCTTAATTATCCACTGAACTCTTAAGGAACACTTGAAGATCCCAGTGTCCAAAAGTCGGTATATTAAGTGTAATAACAAATTATTTCTCATTATTTTCTTCTTAATAGCTAGAACCAGTCAGGAGTTTAGGAGGTTCTTCAAAGGTTCTTTAACCAACAAACAACCAAAAATGCAGCGTTTCCTGTAGGGACCTTGCAGTTATATAAAATAATATTACACTACAGTGGGATAGACGATGACATCACAATATCAAGAAATAATAATAATTAAATAAGGAAATTGACACACAGATTAATTCAAAGGGGAAAGAAATTCTAGTTGGTTCCTGCACCATGTAACTGAATACTCAGGTCTGGATTTAGTAAATAAATAAATAAATGCAGAAATGCAATAGTGTAAATAGTGTGTGGTTAATGGGCATGTTGTAAGTGATTAATAAATAATAATTATATAAAATAAAAGACTTTCCAAGCTGTAAATGAGACGTGAACGCGAAAAAATAACGAAGTTTTTACCGAGTTCTCCGAACAGTTCCACTCCTAACGCAGCGTAGATGAAGAAAAGCAGCATGAAGAGGAGGCCGAGGTTTCCCACCTGAACAACAAAACACAAACACGTCCATTTTATATATAAATTCCTTTTTAATATTAAAAACCGAGACACAAAAGAATAGAAGAGGGACATGCACTTCAGGTAACGAGGGAAAACACCAGACAGGACATTTTCTATTCGGCGTAATGAAGAAGAGTCGCTTGTTCCCCTCGGGCACGATGAAATATTCAGAAGTGTCCGAGTCAAGCGAGTGAACTCAGCGGCCGTGTAAAATATGATGCGATTAAAATCGCTCTGCAGGTCACTCACACGATTTACCTGCTTTCCCTGGAGTTTAATAAAACACAGCTTTAATAACGTGATTATAGATAACCGAGCTGCAGCAGAAACAGACTGAATTAAAGGTTCCTAATGCACACACACACACACACACACACACACACCTCCTCCACTGAGAAGGATGTACGTTCTGCAGCTGGAGCTAAAATAAAACTAGATAAAATATGTAACACGAGCGCTAACAGCATGCCTAAGTGACGCTAATTACCCAGCAAGACGAAGCTAAATGCACAAAATGTTCAAGCTGTAATGCTAATTTGCAAAACTAGCACAATGCAGTTGATCATTTAATCGTTTAAAGCGTCAGCGAGGCTTATAAACAACAAGCTGAGTGCAAATGTCAGTCTAAAACTCATAAACCGACCGCTACATTCCTCATGTGTGCATAATTTGAAGGTTTGCATCAGAAATTAGGACTGCAGCAGGTCATAACACTTTATCTTATAGCTTATTATATTACTGCAAAATACATGTTTAATGATAAACAACCGTTAATTTGTATGCTATCTGGTTTGACATCATAATAAAATACATTGCATCTCTCTGCACAATGCTAGCTAGAATGTTTACACACACTGCACAGTGATGTGCTTAATGATTCAAAATTATTTTTAGTGATTTGAATCATTCAGTTCAACTCACTAAACTTTTCATATATTACAGTGAGTCACACTGATAGTGATTCTTTTTAGTGATTTGAATCATTTTGTTCAATTCACTAAAGTTATTCAAATATTATAGTGAGTCAAATTGATAATGAGTCTTTTTAAAGATTTGAATCATTTAGTTCAATTCACTAAAGTTATTCAAATATTATAGT
>CM040466.1:25638953-25656698 GCA_022758105.1 Pangasianodon gigas
ACCCGGAGCTCAGAGGAGGAAAATTACACACACTGTTTAGTTTCCAATTTCTGTTTACGCAAACAGATGATTTGGTGAAAAGTGTGGAGCAGAAACGAGACTGGAAAATAATCAGGGTGTTATTATTTTTCGAGTCGCAGCAGCAGGAGGAGATTCTGTGCTCAGAATTGCATGTTTACAGACAAGATGCTCTTCGATAACTAAAAATACAGACGACCAGCTGCAGGCACACACTTCTGTAGAGAAGATAAAACAAAAATACAATACAATAAAATAATCGATGAAGATCAAATAAATATGAAATTAAAAATGGGTACAATAGAGCAAAAAAATTAATATTATTTTTAATGCTTTCCAAAGAATAAAAACTAGATATGGAAATATTAAAATGTTGTGTTTGTGTTTTATTCCTTTACTTAAGGAACCTTAAGGAAAACTATTGCTCTTTAACAAAGACAAAGAAAAAATTAAAAAAAGAAACAATATAGAAAAGAAAATAAATGGAAAATTGTATCAAATAAAAATAAAATTGAAAATAGGTGAAATCAAAAAATAAATTATTTAAAAATAAAAATAATTTTTTTATATAAAAAACTACACATATGAAAATAAATGAAAATATAAAAATAAAATAATAAAGTATCGCATATATCAAATAAAATCAACTGCCTGTTGTGTTTTATTCTTTATGTAATAATGCTGCTTACATGAAGCTTTAGCTATTCATTTCAATTCAGTTTTATTTGTGTAGCGCTTTTAACAACATTTTCACAAAGCAGCTTTACAGAAATATATAAATATATTCTGAATAATTTTATATTTATAAATTTATCCCTAATGAGCGAGTCAGAGGTGACGGTGGTGAGAAAAACTCCCTGAGACATCATGAGGAAGAAACCTTGAGAGGAACCAGACTCAAAAGAGAACCTAAATCCACCTAATCTACAGCTTCACCTTTATAAAAGTAAAGAGTTTCATCTGCAGGTGAGACGGGTTCGGATCTGGAGCAAAGCAGTTAAAAAAGTGAAAATTTACAATAAAAAAAAAAGACAGAAGGTTAAAAGACACATTGAAGCTTATTTCGGATCTTAACAGTGTTGAGTTTGTTAAATATTAATGAACATGAACTAATCAGAATCATTTTATGATTTTAAATCTTTACTTGCTTTGTCTATATTCTCTTTGAAAATTGCAATATTTAAAAAGAAAGTAATGTTTCATTAAAGCTAACTGGTGTGTATTTGGGATTCTATGCTCCAGGACAGGAATTTATTTCATCTGGTGTGTGTGTGTGTGTGAGAGAGAGAGAGAGAGAAAGAGAAAGAGAGGACGAGTGTTTATACATTTCCTGAAAAAAACCCAAACTTTTAATTTATTTATTGTATAAAGAGTCAGTCTGCGTCTCCGGTTTAGACGTTAACACACGCTCTGTCTAGACAATAAACGGTTTATTAAACAGACGATGTGAGAGTTGGAGTCCTAGTTTTTGTGAAAAGTGTAAAGTGATGGCACCATGAGGAGGGTTTTGAAGGAGAACGTGTACCTGCTGGTCCACAGCGACTGCATCGAGGCCGTGATACATGATGTTGACCCAGCCGTCCTTGGAAGCGAGGACAAACAGGGACATGAGAGCCTGAGGAAAAAAAACACACACATAAATAATAACGTCAGAGTTTCTGCAGGCAGAAGAGCACGAAATAACGGCACGTGGACACAAAGTATAAACATTATTACCTATAAAAGTATAAAATTTGTTTTAGTAACGTTGCTACTTTGCAAAATTTAACACTGTTACTTTACAAATTATAAAATCTTTACAAATTATACCTTCGTCACTTATTGTTATAACTGTCACAACACTGTTAGTTTACAGTTTATAAAATCTTTACAAATTGTAACATTTTTACTTTAAAATGTATAAATTTGTTACTATAGAAATGATAACATCATTAATTTAGAAAGTATATTGTTACTTTAAAATGTATAATTTATTATTTTTTTTAGCATGATTACAAAATTAAAACAATGCTCCTTTAGAAATTATTAAATCTTTACAAAGTTTCTCATTTTAAAACTATAACACTGTTACTTTAAAATGTATAAAAATCTTTACAAATTTTAACATTGTTACTTAAACATTTTTACAAAATTGTGACATGGATACTTTACAAATTACTTTACAATTTGTAACTTTTTTCATGTAAATTTGATCACTGTTACTTTATAAATGAGAATATTGTTACTCTGTAAAGTGACCTCGATTGGAAGGAAGGTGCAAAAAAAAAAAAAAAAAGAGAAGTGATTATATGTTATTTCTGATCTTGGAAGTGAGTGAGACATAAAACAGGAGGTTAGCTGAAGTGAAGCGCGTGAGAATCGAGCTCACCTGCCCCAGATTGTCGAAGTTGTACTTGTGATGAACCCACTTGTAATTGGCGAGCAGACAGTCAGACTTGTTGGTGATGTTTCTGACGTCCAGACCCAGGCAGTAGAAGAACTTTCCTTTGAAAAGCTGTCGAGGTGAAACAGAAACACCAAATTGAGTCAGTCAGAATTACACAGATTCATTTTTTTTCCTGTTTCTGACAACATTGTCAAAGTGAAGAGTGAAAAAAAACAACACAGTAATGTGAGAGGAAAAAACGGACAAAAAACAAGAAATAAAGAGATAAAGAATATAATAAATTAAAATCAAATCAATGATTGACATCTGATATGAGTACAGTGGAATTTATAGAGTGGAAGCAGGAAAATAAAGAATAAAATAAAAGAGGAAGAGAAAAAGGCTTCAGGCTCTGTACCTGGACTCCAAGGATACCAAAGATGATGAAAAAAGCACAGCAGATGAGAACGATGTTCCCGATTGGCTTCAGAGACGTAATCAGAGTCTCCACTACAAGCTTGAGACCCGGAGCTCGACTGATAACCCTGAGAAAAAGGGAAAAGAGGTGAAAAAAATTACAAATAAATAAATAAATAAATAGGTAAAAAAATACAAATAAATATTGACTGAAAGCAGTGCTGAGAATCAGCCATTGCGCTACTTTAGTTAAACTTTTTTAATATTTATCAACTATTTATCCACATTAATAACTTTAAAAAGCCAAAGAACCGTTAAGGAGCTATTTTGTTTTTACGAGAGCACAGGTACACATTCATATCCTGCAGTTCCTCCTCCGTACCTGAGGGGGCGCAGCGTGCGCAGAAGCCTGAGGACCCTGAGAACCCCCAGGATCTTAGCTCCGCCCGCCATCGACACCACAATGTCAATCAAAGAGACAAACACCAAAAAACCGTCGAGGATATTCCAACTGCTGCGCAGGTACGCCTGATCGCCCAGGTATAACCCCATCGACACCACCTGAGAGAGACGAGAATGAGAGGAGAAGGAGAGGAACATAAGAAGAACATGAGAAAAACATAAGAGGAGAATGAGAGTAACGTGAGAGGAACATTAGAAGAACATGAGAAGAACATGAGAGGAGCATGAGAGGAACATGAGAGGAGAATGAGAGGAGAATGAGAAGAACATGAGAGGAGAATGAGAGAAGAATGAGAGGAGTGTAAGAGGAGCATGAGAGGAGAATGAGAGCAGAATGAGAGGAGCGTGAGAGGAGAATGAGAGGAGAATGAGAGGAGAATGAGAGGAGCGTGAGAGGAGAATGAGAGGAGAATGAGAGGAGCGTGAGAGGAGAATGAGAAGAACATGAGAGGAGAATGAGAGGAGAATGAGAGGAGTGTACGAGGAGCGTGAGAGGAGAATGAGAAGAACATGAGAGGAACATCACACTGCTGTGTGTTTATCCTGAAACACTTCAGTGATAAGGTTTAAACTGCAGTTTCATGGTGACATGAACAACATAAATATCACATTTACCTTTAGAGTCATCTCACCCACGAAGATAGCAGTGAAGATGTAATTAGAGATGGTGAGGAAAAGCCTCTCCTACACACACACACACACACACACACACACACACACGTTACTGTCTGATTTTGCTCAGGTGTGATCAGCATTATTTACTCATGTTTGTGAAAATGCATAACACATGATTAAATCATTTCTAACATGTTATAATGCATAATGTATAACATCCTGTAACGTCTGTATAAATGTGTTATAAAGCGTCGTTAGGATTAATAATAAAGCCGGTTACATAAATCATCCTGTGCACGCATGAGCTCACGTGATTGGCCAGTCTCGCTGTGATTGACAGGGGAGACAGCGTATGCCCCTCCCACCCAGAGAGCACGGCCATCACAGGAAGTCAGCTCTGATGTCATCACGTATTTCTGATATTTAATAAACACTTTTATTTAGTTGCTCAGAGAAACTGTGACACGCGCCGTTCTGCCGTAGCGTTCGAGTTGCTGCTTAGTGAATCTGTTCGTACAGGCTTGGGTTTTAAACGGTTGTTTAAAGTCTTTATTATAATGCGCTATAACACCTGATCTGCATTATAACCTTTATTTCATGAACATGATCCAACGACTACTAAAATATCAGACTCTGTATTTAAATGTGTGCTGCACCTTACAGCCAGAGAGACTTTATTCCTTTACACTCGCGACACACATTTCTGTTCAACTTATTAAATTCAGATTAACGTTAATTACTTTTAGACTAATAACTCTGAGAACTTAATAATAAATATAACTTTAATTATGATGAGTGGTGAGTTTTCCACAACTGTAACAACATCTAAAAACAAAAGAAAGAAACATCGACCCCTTGGCTCTGCTTTACAGACCCTCAGAAAGTCCCAGACCCCACGCTGAGAACCAGGGCATTAGACAGGTGTTAGCGTTAGCGGTTAGTGATTAGCGGTTAGCGTGCAGGTCGTACCAAACTGCCCTGGAGGATTTTGGGTCTCTCCAGAGCCACAGTGATGCAGTTGGAGAAGATGAAGGCCAACACCACGTAGTCAAACAGCTTATGAGCTATGATGGACTGACACATCAACCTGAACCTGAAACAAAAAATAATCAAAAGATCAAAACAAAAAGAAACGTCAGTTTATAACAAGCTCACAATCACACAGTACTGAGAATAAAACTCCTTCCCTCAGGACTGTAAGTGACTTCAAGCGTTCAAAATGTCACTAAACGTCTCAAATCACATCACCGGCTAATTTGCATATTCACTGAATCATCACGATTATTTGCATATCAGAATGCGTTACGAGACGAAAAGGACGACGGCGAAGAAACTCGGAACTGAACTGAAGCGTACGGAGCTGCTAAAGCACCAAAAACACGCAAAATAAAACAAAACAAAAAAACACCTATAAAAAAATACTAAAAAAACCCTCATGAACAAAGAAAAGTATCTCGTGTGCACGTGAAAATCTCAAGGAAGTACCTAAGATAATTACTTTTAAAAAAAACATAACACCATGTCCTTTTCTTTCAGAAAAAAAAAAATCTTGTAAACAAATTTATAAAAAATTGATCTGGTGCTGATGATTTTTTTTTTCCATTTTTACAAGATTTTTTTTAGTGTGCATGTTTTTTTTTCAAATGTCCCTCCAGGGGCTCCGTAGAATAGAGTTTTATTAGAACAGAAAATAATATTTTTAATATATTTTTATTTTCTTAGGAAAAGAAGTCATCTGTGGTCACGGCAGCTCAAACTAAATATTTACATATTTCTGTAAAATTGTCTCATTTCTAAAACAAAATGCAGCTGTGGCCGTGAGGAGTCGGGAAACAGACGCAAAGAAAATGTTATAAATGAAATAACTCACTTTTATTACTGTAAATATAAACATCACCAAGAAGAGCGTTTAAAATGAAGAATAAAGTCAAGCACAGGTACGACAATTTCTCTGATAATAAGATAAAAGCAATTTAAAGCTTGTATTAATATTATAGAAATGATATATTAAGATATTTTAATTAAAAAAAGAAGTGATTTTTGTCCAAGTCACATGACCTCCATGTTTTACTAACACAATCGTTTTATCAGGAAGAGATACGGGAGATGGCGTTGTGCTTCCTGTTTCCATAAATATGGTTTATCTCACAAACAGTCAATAAACAGTCAGTAAAGAGTTAATAAAGAGTTAATAAAGAATTAATAAAGAATTAATAAAGAGTTAATAAAGAGTTAATAAAGAGTTAATAAAGAGTGCTTAAAGTAGATTTTATGGGTCTGTTGCTATAAAATGTAAATGTTTATCATTCGAAGGAAATTCTTCTGGTCAACAGGATAATTAAAGTGGACTGTAGTTAATGCAGCAATTGGTTGGAGTTTACACACACACACACACACACACACACATACACACATACACACACACACACGTATGTTTAAGACGTTTCCTCCATGATGATCAGAGTTGGGAAAAACTGGATACTGTGTCATTAACGCTGATCGATAAGCTAATCAAAGCCGTCTCCTAGGAACTGACAACCCAACACGACTATTGATTGTGTGTGTGTGTGTGTGTGCTTGTGTGTGTGTGTGTGCTTGTGTGTGTGTGTGTACACGTCCCTAACCTGGAGCTCAGAAGATGAAGCTGTCCTGTAGGGCTTAACTTCGCCTCCTGCATGCTCTCAGACTCTATAAATAGTCTTTATCCTTTACGAGCTCAATCATGAGGTCCTCACACTGTGTCTCGTTTTATAATAAATAAATAAGCAGGAACCTCATTTAGAAACATGCGTGAGGTATAACTCTAAAAATAAACGTCTGATTATCTCCTATGAGCTTTAAAAAACATCCAACACATTATCTCCTCGTGCAGCTCAGAGACAGGTCGATATTCTCAGCTTCAGAGCGTGAGATTCCCACTGACCTCGAAATCGACATCGTTTCTGAACCTGTGTGAAGTTTTCACGCCTGAAATAAGACTGAGAGTGAACATGCGGTGAGTTTAACGTCAGCGAGACGCAGATTTAATAAATGAACTTAATAGTAATATGAACTGAGATTTAAACAGTGACGACATTTAATATAAACAGAATTCATTTTTATCAACAGGAAACTGAAAAAAAAGGGGGGGGGGGCGCAAACTTTTGCACTCAACCATACGTTGCTGGCTGAATGCTTTTCTAAGCTTGCTAATGTATACATGTGTTTATGTGTAATAATAATAATAATATGTTTAATTACACTCACGTACACATGGGTGTTACACTAAGAGAAATATATGTATTATTATTATTATTATTAATAAAGTATAATAATATAAAGTATAAGTATAAAGTATAATAATATAATTATTAATAAAGTAGTTAAATTGTAGGTTTAGTCTCGTTACGCTAACGTCAGGAGATGGAAGAGCGTAGAAACTGACTTGTTCTGAGGGGAGAAGAGGAAAACGCTCCAGTCCTCTCTCGTCTCACACCAGTCAGGACGATAAACTTCGATCATCTTCTGGATCCTGAAGCACAAACTCTGCACAAAAAAAACAAAAATCAATTTCTAATAAACACCTTAATAAATCATCGCTCTTATTTCCTCCCCGTCGTTAATCAGCGAGAGGTTTGTGCCGCTGTTCAGGGAAAATCACGACGAAGCAAATGCTGAGAATGTATTCGTGTCCGGAACGTCAGCATGGCGTGATTCCCAGCGGAAAACCGGAACGCCGTTCTTTAATTACGCACAAACACGCGAGTGGCTGTAAATGAAACCGTGCGAGTGCACCACCATCTGTTCGCTCTCCTCCTCATCGCTGTCATTAATTATTCAGTGTGATTGTTCCTTATATAGAAATCGGTCACTGTTCAGTAAATTAAAAAAAAATCCTCCACTCAGCACATTAGCAGCGTTTTTTTTCTTTCTCCGCTGGGTTTTGTGGAATTGCTCGCATATCCGTCTGAGTGATTTTATATTCGTTTAATTTAGAATAATCCGATAAATAAATTCTCCACAGTGTACAGAATAGTGCAAAAATCCGACTCTGTATTCTTCTTTCATCAGTCAGAAAAATGTAACACAATTTCTTTAAGTTTCTCAAACCAGATTATAACAAATATAAAGTTTCTATATTTGGTTCGTCAGCCATTTATTTCACCGTTTTTGATAATTATTCAACACAAAGCATAAAACACAACTATGGTGTGATATTTTTTTACTAAAAACCTGCATAACAAATATTAGCTAACAGCTAGTGAGCTAAGCTTCACTCACATCTGCCCCCTGTGGCCAAAACTGGTATAATATCAAAAACATTTCGCAATGTTACACAACATAGAATTAAATTTATACCACAGTGCAGCTGAATGCTCAAATCTGATTGGTCAGAAGGTGTGCATTATTTTCTCGAGAGAGAAAGAGAGAGAGAGAGAGAGAGAGAGAAAGAGAGAGAGAGAGAGAACACTAAATCTATAAAATTATAAAACGCTCATTAATAAACATAGTTATGTTTAATTTATTCATTAATAAATTGTCTATTAATTAATTATGCCCCATATTATTTTTGTATAACGTTCTGTCGTGTTATTCCTTAATAATTATAATTTTTTAAATGATCATTTAACAGCTGTTTAAACATGAAAGTGTTTTATGAATAAATTCTAAATAAAATTATAATTAAAATAAATTCTATATTTTTACTGATGAGAAATGGACGGTCAGTTTATTGCACAGCGCTGAAAACTGCTCGTCTGGTAACGACGCTACACTCGCGTCTCACTCACGTAGTCGATCTCGTCCTCCAGGTCGTCTCGGTCTTTGCGAGTGTTGACTTGTGGATAAACTTCGCTGAGGATCTGCTGCTGAACCGCCGGCGTCTTGCCGTTGCAGTCCTGATGTTCTGCCGCACCTGCTGGTCCTCCTGAGAAGCTTTTCTTGCGCTGGCGTGAGTGCAGCGAGGTGGGCGGAGCTCCGGGAACCTGGAGAAGCTCGGGGAGCTCCAGAGAGAGAGCGCGGCGATCCCTACGGGGGACGAAATGTCTGGAGAAGAGCGGAGGAGGAGGATGAGGAGGATGAGGGTGTAGAGGAGGAGGAGAGAGGAGGGATTCATGCTCAGCCTGGTAGGAGTGAGGGCCTCGCACCCTCAGACTGCCCCCTGTGCCCGCCCCCACGCTCCGGCTCGGCCGCCCCACGCTGTTCCAGCTCGACCTGCGGCTCCACGAGCCCTGAGGCGCCGGACGAGTCCAGCTGTACAGAGAACCTCCACCTGAACACTGAGGAGATAAAAATAAAACACATCTAAACACATCCTCATCACACTTCTGTTCATCTGTTCATTTTTACATTCTATCCTTTATTTTTTAATAGATTCAAATGTTTTATTTACTCATTTATTATTAGAATATACGTACGTACGCTGCTGAACAAATAATGTGTAACAGTTACAATTCAAGTGTAACAATTAATTAATGTTTATATTCCTGAGATTATCTTCATATCATAATCTCATAAAAAGGTATTCTTTTTTAAACTCTTTTATTTTATATAAATATTTAACAGGTGACCAGGTGAGTTTAGCTCATGACCTGGTCACATGACCTGCACATGTCTCTTTACTCAGGGAGACTCTACACGAATAATTTTAACATATTTTATTTTTGCTTTTCTTAAAAACACATGTCCTGAACACAGTCTGGTGCTGTGAGAGCTCGTGTAACGCCTAGACGATATTTTTAAACACTGATTTTTACGACTTTTAGTGTGAGATTGTCAGTGATGTGATTGGACGACCGACGACCGAACAAAGACGAAAAAACACAAATAAAAACCAGAGCGAGACGTAAAACTCTGAAATCTGGAGTGAAGTAATAAATCCAGCTCCTTCAGTGTGTAACTGGTTGTGTGTTTGTCCTGATCGTCTTCAGATCAGAGTAAAAAGGATTGAAAAATTCTTTTGTGATTTTATTTCTTTAATTGTGTATTGTAGCTTTTTGTGTGTTTTTTTTATCGTGTACTGTAGTGATGTTTTAGTTATTTATTGTAGAGTATTTAAAAAAAAAACCTAGCACGTCCATGACTAAACGTTCCTGACACTTTAAAAGCGTCCTCTTTTATCAATTATCTTCCTCACACACAGGACAATGATCATGAGGTTCATCACGTCAGGTCGCTCTCAGATTCACAAGTGCCTCTCTACACGAGCGCTGCGTGCGTGCTGATGCTAATCGGAGGACGAACGGTGAGTTCCGCGCACTAAGTGTTATGTAAGTGCTGCGTTAAATGCTAATCCATGCAGACAGAACTGACGGTTAATTATTGGGCTCTTTGTGCTGCTTTAAGCGGTTTGTGGTGGTGTTTTTTTTTATCGGTGTCTTTTACACTTTTACAGAAAGCGCGTTTACCAGAGTTCTCTGCTCCAGACCGGTTCTCCCGAGGGAACTCACGCTGCTCTTTCTGGAGCCCAGAGCGAAGCTTAGCCGTTCAGCAGGGTAAACTCCCAGAGCGTTGGGAATCGGCGCCAGGTCCAGATGTCCGTTCGGGGTCAGAGTGCAGATTTTAGGATCTGGGTGAAGAGCAGGAAGTGGAGAATTTATGTGCGTTCATACAGTCGCTTCACTTTAGCGAAAACATCATGCTAATGACAGTATGCTAATTCTGCTGTCCATTACGGTGCATTACGGTAAACAATCAGATTCATTCTAGTTTAGTTTGGCCACGAAAACTTTACACACAACTTTACTAAAAGTTTGATGAGGAAATGAGGCTGAGAAAAACAAGGTGAAAAGCAGAAATAAGCTAGCGTGGAGAAAAACGATTCCTTCACTAATAAAGCAGAAGATCCAGAATGAGACCAAGAGTTTCCTGTTTAGGTGGAAAGCCTGGAAAGACTAAAACCTCATGCTTCCTAGAAGATCTGAAGATTGCTGGCTTTAATGCTCGTAACTGCACCACCTGTTGGTCAGGAGGTCCGTGTGCATGCATCACTTATCTCAGTATGAAGCTGAGAAGATTTCTGGAAAAATCCTTCATGCATTAATTATACAAGCTTCAAAACGTCACCACTGACTGATGTGATTCAGAAAAATGAAAAAAATGTATTTAGCAAAACAAAAAGAGAGCGGTTAAAAAGCAGAATGTGAGACAGAATGTTACGCTCTAACAGATGGTGTGAAGTTAGAGATCTGCATGTCTTCACACCTGACAGCTGGAGAGGATCTTTCTCTTTCTCCTTTTCATCAAAGTTGCAGGAGGAACGGTCATCATCCGAGTACGACCTGTTAGCATCGCCCTGGTGAACAAACAGAGGAGAAAAGAGAGAGAGAGAGAGAGAGAGAGTATTTTCACTAAAAAACCCTAAACAGACGATTAGGACGGTTAAAAGTTCGGTGTCGTTGTCCCTGACCTCGCTGTAGAGGTTTCTCTGCCCCACTTCCCCACTCACCCTCCTCCACTTCCACCTCCACGTCTCAGATGTAGACCACAACCTGAAAGCCCACTTCCTCACGCTCCCTGAGGAGATAACCTACTCCTGCTGTCTGACTACCTGCATCATGTGTAGCCCAGTTTAGAACTCCAAAAAAATAATAAAATCAATTACAGCACCAGAGACACCAGGCCTGAGAGCTCCAGAAGAAAACGCAGAAGAGCCGCAGCTCAACCTGAGCTCCTGGTAAAGATCTCTATAGCTCCCAGATCCATAAACACAAACAAATCAACAAATCAACAAACAAATCAACAAACAAATCAACAAACAAATCAACAAATCAACAAACAAATCAACAAATCAACAGGTCATTTGATTTGATCTAAATTCTGTATTTGACATTTTGGTGCATAAATCTGAGTTTGTACAGAATGTTATTTAATTATTTATTTATTTATTTTATTTAATTGCATTATTATTATTATTATTATTATTATTATTATTATTATTATTAATTTTTTAAACATTACAGTAGACATACAGTGGATATAAAAAGTTTACACACCCCTCTTAAAATGGCAGGTTTTTGTGATGTAAAAAAAAAATGAAACTAAGATTAATCACAACAGAACTTTTTCCACCTTCAATGTAAAATTACAGCGTATAAAAATTAAGTGAAAAAACAATCAGAAACATTTTAGAGAAAAACAAGAAATAAAATAGTATTTTAAGTTTTATATTATTTCCTATTAAAATATCTGAATTTAAGCCATTGCTCCACAGAGTCATGCATTTTCAAATCATCACTTTATTTATTTATATGTAATATTTATTATTTTTAGATTTCTGCATCACAAATTTAAGGTCTAATATTTAATGTGGGAATTTTTAATGAGGGAAAAAAAACAAAAACACATAAAACTGTGAAATTGTGCAGAACATCGAGTTGCGTCTTTGACCCGCAGGTTTATTATATCCACTTCCTGAAGGTTCTCGCCTCAGTACCTGCGAGAACGCAATTACCCAGAATCCCTCAGGAGAGCGGCGTACCTCAGCCTGAAAGCCCTCCACCAGGATGGCCACCAGCAGGTTGAACAGGACGTAGTTCCCGAACGTCATCAACGCCACGAAGTAGAGAGCAGCGAGAGGAGACGTGGAGGCCATGCCGTTATACAGAACCATGTTCCAATCCTCCTGAGTCAGGATCTGAACACACACACACACACACACACACACACACATCGTTCGGATGTTCATGAAGACTTTACATGTAATAACATTCCAATTAACATGTAATAAAGCATGAACAAAGGGACACCGATACTGATACTAACACTGTAACCTTGAGGATCAGCCGAGACTGACACTCAGCTGATATTTGTTTTCTTTAAAAACTGCTGAGCTTGAATTAAAATTATTTAATTTTTAACTGAAGCTTTCCATCTAAAAAAAAATACAGGAGAAAATTCATAGCTAAAAAACACAACTCTCATCTTTCACACAAAAACTCAGTTCCATAGCAAATATAATAAATATAATAAAGTTTAAAATTTAAACAGAATAAAAATCAATCTGAACAAAACAAAATGACAGTGAAGTCTCTTTATATGTACATTTCCACAAAAAAAAACCATCTTTTCCAAATCCAATTCCAATCTTTTCCATTCATTACAGGATCGGATCAAATTCCTTCTCTTTTCTCTGATATCTTTTTTTTTTTTTTGTTGGCCCGAGGCTGATCCTGAGCATCGTATCAGTGATATTTCTACCTGAAACACAGTGACGATGGCCCACAGCAGAGAGTCGAAGTTTTTCCGATCAGGAACCGTATCTCCAGCTTCGGTCTTCAGACTGAACTTACAGCCGAATATGTGCATTCCCAAAATACTGAAAAACAAAAAAACCACAATAAAGTGACACTCAGTTCACACTGATGGGGTCTGAAGCGTGTGGAGGGTCGTTTCAGGTCATCAGCATGTCCACATGCACACACACACACACACACACAGCTTTCTGTAGTGAACACACTGAAGAGCCGTGATAACACAAGCGCTCAAACATACAGAGAAAGAAAAAAAAACACCGCATTAATTTGTTTTCAGTATTTCTACTTTTATTTTATGTTTATTTTGTTATTTAAAATTCTATAATTTTTTAAAGTTATTTTTAAAAATTTTCTATATTCCATTTTTATATTCCTCGAACCTGTCGTGATGAAGAGAATGTGTGTGTTAAGAGTGAAATCTGATGCACACCAGCGACACGTGTGTTTGCATGATTACGGAATGTGAAGGTGATGAAGCACGTGTGGTGTAAAGTAACGTATTTGGAGGGGTTTAGTTACAACGTACAGTTTCAGGAGGCGTGTGAAAGCGAGTGGAGAATTTAATACGATGCTTTGAACGATGACGGTACAGCGAATCATCATCATCATCATCATCATCATCATCATCACTCCATCCACACTCCCTGATCGGTGATGTTCACACTGCTTTGTTTTTCAGATGAGTTATTTTCACTGTGCATGTACGCGTGGAGATGAAAGCAGTGGCGTGTTGCGTGAGCTCACGGTAACGGTGTCAGTGTTTAACCGCCATAAATCTGAGGCTCGTTTAGACGAGTGTAAATTCATCAGCGCTCAGAGACGAAGTCGTGAGAGGAGGAAAAGATGGATGGGCAACGGGGTTTAATGCACTCAATCCGGTGTGGGAACCCATCTGTCTCTGAGCACTCAGCAGGAATTGCAGTGCTGCAGGGCCATGTGTGTGTGTGCTGGTGTGTGTGTGCTGGTGTGCGTTGGTGTGTGTGTGTGTGTGTGTGTGTGTGTGTGTGTGTGTGTGGTTCAGGAGATATGGGGGATTCAGTGTTATTATATTGAATGCCATTCATCTCCATCAGTTCTCTATGGGCAGCAGCTAATATCTGTGTTTTCTCTCTCTCTCTCATACACATTAAAAAATCTCACACACACACACACACACACACACATCATACCATGATGGCTATATCGTAAACCTTTCTATATAATATATGGATCTTGTTCAGATTTGGCGACTTAAGTCCGAGAGTTACGTCAGTATGTACGTGGGGAAAGTTTCTGGTATTCAGAGTCGGGTTCTGCAGCTTCTGAGCTCCACTCCATTATTAAAATCATCTGCGTTTAGTTGCTGGATTTTTCAGATCTGCAAGACTTAAAGAGAAGCTTCAAGCTCATTTATAATTTCATCCATAAAAAATTCACTCCTTGAGATGAGCGATGTCTCTGATTAAGATGCGTCTTCCATCAGAGATACAGTGTAAATACTCAATCACACTCCTCCTCACCTGAAGATGAAGATGAAGAGCATGAGGAGCATGCAGAAGGTGGCCACGTTGTCCATGGTCTTCATGAGAACGACGAGCTGCCTGCGCAGAGCCGGCATGAAGCGCACCAGCTTTATCACCCTCAACAACCTGAACGTCCTCAACACGGAGAGACCGCCGTCAGACTGACCGATGATCTCACACACACTGACACACACACACACACGCAGAGAAGAGAAGAGAAGAGAAGAGAAGAGAAGAGAAGAGGTGAAATGAACGATATTTCTCACATGACCTCTACCTTTCAAGACATGTACAAAATCCAGAAACAGAAATAAAATTTTTCATTGAATAAAAAACAAACACCAGATACTGAGTGACTCGACTCAGCTCAATATCTGCTTTTTAAATAAATATTCTGTGCAAATTTTGTAATTGTTCACTTGCTGCAATTTTTCTTGCGATCATCAGTTCATGAGGATTTTATTAAAATGATCTTCTGACGTGAATAACGATAATGACGTACGTGTGTTTGTTGTCAGTTTAATCCAGAGCGCATCTTCACTCACCTGATGATGACGATGATGCCGTCAAAGATGTTGTATGGGTTCCTCAGGTACTCGAAGAAGCCGAATGCCGTGAGTTTGAGGATCATCTCCAGCGTGAACATGCTGGTGAAGACGATGTTGCAGACCTCCAGCACGTTGGTGAGTTCCTCAGGCTGAAGAAATGAGAATAACCAGGATGAGAACAAGACAGAGGAGAAGAAATGAGTATATACATCTCAACCTTCACTGATGCACAGCTTCTTTAATGTTTTCTTATAAAGTTCTTTATTCTTAGACATCAGGTCAGCTGTGTATCATGTGACTAAAAGTCAGTATCTAATTGGTTAACAACATTTTTACCTTTTCTAAAAAAAAAATAAAAAGCTGCATCACAGCGTGTCCTGAAGCACAACTGATTATAACATCTTCATCAGCGTCTCAGACTCTCATCCTGTTTTCTTCAATTTATTCTTCAGCCCCGCCCTGACCACGCCCTGACCACGCCCTGACCACGCCCCTCGATCTCACCTGTATCCAGTGAATTCATCTGCGGTAGAATTCTGGATTCTGATTGGTCAGAAGGTGTTGATTAATTTTCTATAACAGCAGCTTTGACAATAATGCAGGTTTATATTAATGCGCTGGTTCTAATACATTATCGTTTCTATAGTAACAGCTCATTCACAGCGGACACACCATTAATGATAAAACAAAAAAGATTAAAATACTTTAATATGGTGAAGTTTTCATTGATGGAAGGAGTCTCCAGTGTCAGCGCTTTGTAACAGTCAGAGGTAAAGCTGTAACTTTAAGTTTTCCGACATCTTCAGGACAGAGGAGTTTACGCTTCTTTGCGGTTTCTCAGTAACGTAACAAGCTGCGTTTCTTTCGTCTTATTAACTTCTAGAGAGAGAAAAAAGATCAGCTGGTGAGGGAACGACTGTTTATAGCTGCTATAACGTAAGTGACAACAGGAACTAACTCGTTTCATGAATGTTAAATGTACCTATAAATGGATAAAAAGTACAATGTTGTTCTTCCGTAAATAAAAAATTGTAATCACTGGGAAATTGCTGTGGTATAAGAGGAATAAAACACCTGGAGATGTGCTGTTACAGGAAAATAATCCACTTTAGCAGGGTATCAGGAACGCCACTTCATCACACCACCCTGTGGTTGATTAGTTTCCTATAACAGCACGTCCCCATGGGAGTTAGTCCTTGCAGGTTGTAGTTCTGAGCCATGTTTCTTCTCTGTTGTAGTCGTAGTTTCTCATTAACTCGGCTTTAGATGTTTTTCTGCTTCTTTTTGTTCCCTTTCCACTTGTGGTCTGACCTTTGATACACACTCCGACTTCTCAGCGCACTTATAAAGAGTGATATAACTGAAAAAGAAAAAAAAAGGTGGATTTAATTGATGCTGAATCCACAAGTTTAACTTAATTATCCAGCCTACTGATGTCAGAGGCTAATTAATGCGACAGCGTAATTAAATATTAAGACAAACTCACACTGATTGCGTTATTAACTCCAGAAATCTTTCACTGATTAACACTCGTTAGATATTTATTCCTTTTTTAAAGAAAGTGTTCAATTCTGAAGGCTGTAATTTGCAAACGCTGTATAAACGTATATTACGGTTGAAATTAAAATACGATAAAAGCATTAAGTGATATAATGATGTTAATTAAACATTAAGGAAAAGAGGGAAATGATGATCTTCGTCGTGTCTGAACATGAGCAGCAGCATCCTCTTGTTTTTCCTCTCAAAATGAGTCCTGCTTAATAAAGATGCAGATATTAACCTGAAGACTTTAACAGTCAGTGAAAATGTTATAAATAAAAAGTTGAACCAATAAAAAAGCAAAAAAAAGAGAGCAAGAGAAATCTTAACTTCCATCTTAAAAAAGCAAACAAATAAATAAATAAAAGGCCAAAACCTGTGTAAAGCCGGTTTTATAATCTAAACAAAAAACACACACACACACACACACATTCACTGGTCAATTGTGAAGCTAAAAGTGGATTTGCGTTTGCTTTCTGAGACAAAAAACTATTTTGAGATAGTCTTTATCTCTAAAGATTAAATTACGGTACATTTTTGAGGAATATTTATGATCTTTAATGAGCAACATCACAGACTTCAGCAGTTTAATGAAAAGCAAAAGTGATGAAAAAAACATCACAAGCTCAGCTATACAGCAGAACATCAGCTGGATTTTTGTTAAATCTTCTTTATATGGAGCAAAAATCCATCAGGACTCTTTCTCAATCGAGGAAGACACAGCTGACCTTCATCACCTTCACCACCTTTATCACATTCATCACCTTCACCACCTTCATCACATTCATCACCATCACCTTCATCACCTTCACCACCTTCATCACATTCATCACATTCATCACATTCACCACCTTCACCACCTTCATCACATTCATCACCTTCACCACCTTCATCACATTCATCACCATCACCTTCATCACCTTCATCACCTTCACCACCTTCATCACATTCATCACATTCATCACATTCACCACCTTCACCACCTTCATCACATTCATCACCTTCACCACCTTCATCACATTCATCACCATCACCTTCATCACCTT
>CM040466.1:25664502-25677002 GCA_022758105.1 Pangasianodon gigas
CACACACACACACACACACACACACACACACACACACACTCGCACACACTCACTCACTCACGCACACACACGCACATGCACATACACTCTCACACACACGCACACACGGGGCATAATACACAGCTTTAAACACCAGAAACAACTAAATCACACTGCTCAGGTAAAAAAAAAATCAAAAAAAAAAAATGACTTTTTAAAATAATAATAATAATAATAATGATAATAGTTGTTGTTGTTATTATTATTATTATTATATAAACTAGGACTAAGAAGAAGAACATAGGTTTATATCCCTCTTGAGTAAAAGATTATGTAACACACACACACACACACACACACAGCTGAAGTCCCAGATCCATATTTAATGAAAATTCACTCTTGGTTATGAGAAATGAAGATCAAAGCAGCAAGGTGCAGTTGTGCAGGTGTGACTCTGTGAATGTGTGTGTGTGTGTGTGTGTGTGTGAGAGAGAGAGTCCTGCCCCTACATCTGTCCAACTCATTTAGAATGCTGATGAGCACACACACACACACACACTTTTCCTCTCGCGTGGTTAGTACACACATACATAATGCAACGCGACACCTACATAAGCCCTTCCTGACATAAACCTACATAAACTTTTATAAACACTTAGACGAAGAGGCGTAATCTGTCAAAGACTACTTTTTGTCAATTTTGATATAAAACAAGTCAAAAGCACAGCTCACTGTTGACATAAGGTTGTGTTATGTCACATTCTGGACTGACGTATGTTATGACAGCTATGTCATGACAGTTGACTTTGTAGCTCAGTGCACTTCTGAAATGTCAAAGTCACATAAGGATGACATGACACATCAAACATCAAAAACGTTTTAAAAAAAAAAAAAAAAATCTTATAAAGAGGATTCCCACTTCACTAAAGATCCAGAGGAAACATGCATAACTCTATTATTACACTGTAATAGCATTGCCATAACTATTTATTAATAACAACCTTACATCAAGAAACATTTCGTGATACTCGGTTGTTATGCAAACTTGACACAAATGTTGACAAAGTAGTTTGTATGACACCTGACACTTACTGCAGCCTTTATAAAGGGTTATGTAGGTGTATGTCAGTTTTCATAAAGGGTTTATGTATGTAGGTGTCACGTTACTCTATGAACACTACTCATGTCAGTGTATAATGACCTGGGTAATGTGACAGAATCAGCCTTTATGACAGCCATGATGAACTGGAATAAGCCATTATAAGTGTTTATGCAGCATTATGTTAGTTTATGTAGATTAGTGAAAGTCATGAAAGGCTTATATAGGTGTCATGTAGCCCTATGAACATCACCTTAAGTAAAATGTGCACTGACCTCTCTGACATGATGACAAACACAAGCTTTAGGACAGCTGATGCCAGTAGGATTAAGCCTTTATAAATGCTTATGTAGGTTTAAATCAATTGTCATGAAAGGCTTATGTGAGTGTCATGTTGCCCTATAACCACCACAGTGTTAGCATTTATACTAATCAGGCTCTTAGGCTGACCAAAGCAGTCTTTATGACAGATTCCACCTACTGGAATAAGCCTTCATAAATGTTTCTGTAGGTTTATGCCAGTTGTTGAACCTTTAATTTGTATTTATTGTATTTTTATGACTCACAGAATAATAACGGCTTCAGAGAAGACGAGCGCTCTAAAGCTGTGTTTAAGAAGGAAAGTAGGAAAGTTCGACACGAGGTGATTAATAACCACTGTTATAATGCAGTAGAGTCAGTGTGCAGGGTGACCCCAAGACGGCCGAGAAAAGAAAAAAAAACACAATTAAGATGGAGGGAGAGATACGGAGTGAAAGGTGGAGGACAGAGAAAGGACACACTGTTAATAAATAAAGTATAAAGTTCCCTTTATCCATTTACAACAAAACTGTCTGTCTTCTAGCTTCCTTTACTGCGCTCGAATTGATTTGAAAACCACTATGAAGTGGGGAAACCTGGACACTTTTAGCATAAGGGGCGGAGTCATCAGAGGAAGTTACATTTTCATCAAAGATCTTAAAGATACGCCGACTCAGGGTGACTTTCATTTCAATCTATGGGATCAAAAACACACCCACATTCCCAACTACTGTGTCCACATACTGACTTTAAGACACGCCCACTAAGAGCTGCTCTCATTTCCATATAGACTAAGACACGCCCACTAAGAGCTGCTCTCATTTCCATATAGACTCTAAGACACGCCCACTAAGAGCTGCTCTCATTTCCATATAGACTCTAAGACACGCCCACAAAGAGCTGCTCTCATTTCCATATAGACTAAGACACGCCCACTAGGAGCTGCACTCATTTCCATATAGACTAAGACACGCCCACTAGGAGCTGCACTCATTTCCATATAGAATTTAAGACACGCCCACTAAGAGCTGCTCTCATTTACATATAGACTCTAAGACACGCCCACAAAGAGCTGCTCTCATTTCCATAAACAGACTCAAAAACACGCCCATATTTCCACATATAATCTTAACAACATGCCCGGTCAGCTTTTCTTATAGACTTAAAGACACGCCCACATTTCAGTGCAAGGTCTTAAAGACACGCCCACTCAGAGCTGCTTTCATTTCCATACACGGACGCAGATACGCCCACATTTGCACCTATGGTCTTAAAGCCATGCCCACGGAGAGCAGCTCTCATTTAGATATGAGGACTCAGACATGTCCATATTTGCATCTATACTATTAAACACAGAGCTTCTCTTATCATTTCATTTAGACTCAAAGACATTCCATCTACGGTCATAAAGACACACCCACTCAGAGATTATCCCATCTCCATATATGGACTCAAAGACATGCCCCCATTTCCACCTATCATAAAGAAATGTCTTCTGCAGATTTACAGATTTGTGATTATTATAAGTAAATGATAACTAAATGATAATGATAACTGGACAGCACATGGACAGGTAGCCACGCCCACTCATGCTGTTGCCTGGTTACGGAGTGAACACGCCGACGGCGGAGTTAAAATATCCGCATTCCTGCTAAAAGAGACATTGTAATCCCCCAAACTGTGTTGATTAGGAGGGGATTGTGGCCAAACACTATCACACTTACTTACACACACACACACACACACACTAATTAAACAGTGCTGAAGCCAAGACAAATTTGAATTCCTCCAAGAGGAAAATCACATATTTACTTACACGCATTTGGGAGACTAATGGAACAATTAAATCCCTTCCTCGTCTGCACGAGCTCGCTAGGTCCTAAATGTTTAAAACCTCACACAAATAAATCCCGTGTACAAATTTAATATTCAAATATTTATGTAAAAATGCATAAAATTAACTGTATTATCTGTCCTTGGAGGCGTGTCGCAGTTATGTGTAATTCTGACTTTGGACTGACCTTGAAAATCTTCAGACGCTTCTACTCGAGAAAAATCCGGTAGCCTCGGAGCTGTGAGCTACACGCAGGTGATTTTAATAATCTGAATGTGGAGCTCAGAAGGCGGTTGTGTAACCCGACTCTGAATACCAGCAACTTTCCTCACGTAAATACTGACATGAGTCTGAAGTCTCTGAATCTGAAAGTCAAAGGCGATCAGGATGAACGTGGAAAAAGGGGGTCATGATGTTTTTTCGTGAAGGAATGCTGTTATTATTAATATGATATTCCGGACAATTTTCCTGATTTACCTGCATCTTCTCTCTCCATTCAAATTAAAACTCCCTGAATTGCCACGAGATTTGTGTGGCAAAACACACACACACACACACACCATATTACAGCATCATTACACAAAGCATAACACACACACACACACACACACACATACTCACACACACACACACACTGGGATCTGTAAAATAAAATAAAATAAAGATTTAATGGCCCTATTTAACTAGCAGCCATTACAGTTCATCTTCTAACCATACGGAGAAACAGATAACGTCACGTCTCGAGTTTTAAAGACTCACATGAACATTTATTTCAGTTTTAAATCCCGAGGTTAATGTAACGCAGCTGTCTGTCCAGTTAGCTCTGCACTCTTTATGTGCTGCTCAGTGTGTTATTAATGCACGTTTAAGCGTCAGAGTCGGAGTGGAGTGTGTTATTACTCTCATTACCCCTGTGTGCAATACAGAACATTTTCCATCTGTCTGAGCGTCTCGTCCTCCAAATCTGACACACTGAACGTCACCGTCATTGCGTGAAGATAACAAATGTATTTTCATGTAACAGTCGACGCGAGAGACGTCAAAACGAAAAGAAAACAAATCAGTCAGAGAGAAAAAGAATCACGTCGAGGGTTAAGGTTAAGGATCCAGTCTCACTGATATGATCCTGACTGGTTAAATAAAATAAAATAAAAATAAATTGTGTAATACACAGACATTTACGAAATAAATACAAGAGCATACTTCTGGATTTAGAGGTTTTTTGAACCACTTATAACAATTTCTTTCTTTTAGGTTTTATTATGGCCTTTTTAAAATTTCAGTTCTCAGCATCATATAAGACATTCCCGGCATCAGCGCTGTCTGCTCTGAAGCACGGAAATCCATCAGATGCCAGCAAGAGCTGTCTTTATTCTTTATTTACTTATAAAAAATAATATTTTCTCTTATTTCAGTTCTCTAAACATTACCTTCACTTCTTGTTTTTTGTTGTTTACCTCCAGCAGATATGAAAGTGTGCAGGAGGTACATAAAAAACCAAAAACAATCTACACAGTGAATCAGCAGAACTCGCAATCGATACACAAAGGCAGAGCGGTGATCATGAGCGCAGTGATTGAAAACGAAGAAAGAAAATACAATTTTTAAAAAAACGCAATGCAGTCGATTTATTTTCAGAGAACTGCAGAGGAGAAAGCAGCAACCAGACTGTAACCATAAATGCACAAAAATGAAATTATTAATAACTGCGAATAATCATTCTTACATTTAAAACCCTTTGTCCCTCTTGGAGAAACCTTAAAGGTTCTATGTAGAACCCTACATCACACATGGTTCTATGGAGAACCTTAGCTATGAAAAAGGGTTCTGCATAGACCCTACACCCTTCTGTTCTAAAAGTGTGTGTGTTAACTGGGTCAGTGTGCAGCACAAACTCCACCTTATTGCTCATTATTTTCGTCTTAATATTTAGAACCTGTCAGGAGTTTAACATTTAGCTTCTTGGTACTTGGTACAGTTTTAGGAACCTTTTCAAGAATGCAGGAATTTTGTTTGATTTTTTTTTTTTTTTTTTTTTTTTTTGAGAACCCAAAAAAATTTCAGAAATTCAGAAACTTTAGGAGGAAAAATTTCTTTGGGAGTCAGGAATGTGTTCAGGAACCCAGGAACTTTTTCAGTGATTCAAAGTTTTTAGGAACTAAGGAACCTTTTGAGTGTGTGTGTGTGTATGTGTGTGTGTGTGTTAAATGGGTAGGTGTGAGTCAAGCTCCAAATTATTGCTCATTATTTTCTTCTTAACACGTAGAACCTGTCAGGAGTTTAAAAGAACTTCTTGGTTCTTTAAGGGTTCTTAGCTTCCAAATAACAGTTCTGCCTGAATGAGTACTTCATCTGTTCATCTTTCCATCCATCCATATTTAAGCGTTCTTAGGCTACTAAAAGGGTTCTGCTTGAAAGGCTAGGGAATCACACTTGTGTACGGTTCTACATAAGACCTTTAAAGGTTCCCTCTGAAGGTCCTTAAGGCTTGTAGACAGGAACTTACGATGATGAGTAGGATGAAGTAGATGAAGTTGTAGAATGAGTGAGCATCCATCACGTAGTACATGATCTCCACCCAGCCTTCTAATGTGATCACCTTCAGAAATAAAAACACAGAAATGTCCAAAAGTCACACATCAGTGAGCACACGGCAAACACATTACATCCATCTCACAGGATTCAGATCTTCCTCTGATCTTCTCTACACCATCACCACTAGTAAATGTCTTCTATCCATTTACCTAAGTATCTGTCTACCTGTACATCCACCCACCCATCCATCCATCCATCCATCTACCTGTACATCCACCCATCCAACTATCTACCTGGACATCCATCCATCCATCTACCTGTACATCCACCCACCCATCCATCCATCCATCTACAGGTACACCCATCCATCCAAACATCCATCCATCTATCTGTTCATCCACCCATCCAACCATCTACCTGGACATCCACCCATCCACCCACTCATCCATCCATCCATCCATCCATCCATCCATCTACCTGTACATCCCCCCATCCACCCATCCATCTACCTGGACATCCACCCATCCATCCATCCATTTACCTGGGCATCCATCCATGCATCCATCCACCTGTACATCCATCCATCTACCTGTACATCCACCCATCCATCCATCTACATGTACACCCTTCCATTCATCCATCCCTCCATCCACTTATCCACCTGTTCATCCAGATTTATACATCAAAACATCCATCCATCTATTCATACATCCATGTATTCTGATGTACCTTTCCATCCAACAAACATCAAAGTATCCCTGATACCTGAAAGATGACAATCCAAGCGTAGCCAATGTTGTCGAAATTAATGGCGCCCTTGTGGGGGTTGCTGTTTCCGGTCACACAGCGGGTGTAGTACTGGTTCCAGTTGACGCAGAGCCCCATGGCGCTGGCGTTGGAGAGCGGTTCTGATCCGAGGGCCTGGAGAGCGTCCTCTTTATCCAAACAGCATTCCGTCCCTCCCTCCCTCAGCGGGAGAATGTCAGAGCACGACATGATCCCATTATCCTGCGCTAACGAGCAGATGAAGGGCCGCTCGTCCTCCTCCTGAGGCTGGTAGTAGGGAGCGGGGAGCGTCACTCCGGACGGACTGAGAACGGAGGAGAGAAAAGATAAATAACATCATGAGAAATTGTTTTCTTTGCTTTCTTTATTGCTTTCCTGTTTGCTCCCCCCTTCTCTTCTTTTTTTTTTTTTTTACTAAAACCTCAGAATGCTGTGGGTCTGTGGGACGTATGCAGCTGAGTAATAAACATGTCATTAAGGGTAACGTGATTAACACACTCACTGTCACTAAATAGATAATTAGATTAATGAATCAATTAATTGAGAGTTGATGATGTATCTGGTTCAAACACACAGCAAAATCCCAAAGCAATTTAATCTAGAGACTCACTGGGCAATGCGAGCGCAAACACACACACACACACACACGTGTCTGGGGATCATATGATAAACTAAACCAACAGATCAGACTATTATGGCGCCGTAGAGATTCCCCCCATGGCAACTCCAAACAAACTCACTCTGGTCTCTTGTGTAAATGTCACTTTTCATTTAAAGCCGAGAGAAAGAGAGAGAGAGAGACAGAGAGAGGTAGAGAGACAGAAATATGGTATAGATTGTGATAAAAAAACAACATAACAGAGAAAACAAAAGCTATTATAACCTTAAATGATATGATAGTCACACTATCTGGGGTCATATTGGACTCTGAATCAACTTATCTGCAGGAAATGAATCAAATATGCCATTGCAGTGTTTTTTTTTTTTTTTGTGAGCCACTAAATTGAGGCACGATATTCAAACTGAGCCTCAGCTCAGAGCTGCAGCGCTGCAGAAACTCCATGTGTTCTGGAGAAATGGACGAACAAAACAAAAAGAGAAAAACACCGAATGTGAAGCACAAAATGTTTTAAACTCATTATTTATATAATTTATCGATCACCAGCTCCGTGTTCTCTGTGCATGGGAAACACATTTCAAACAACGTTTTTTGCTTTTTGGTTTGTGCAGTGTGAAACCAATCCAAAAGAAACAAAAGAATCAATTTCACTCTGATTCAGTCTCGACAAATGGATTAATAGGTGTGAAAGCGCTTTAAATTTATATTCAAATAAAAAAAATTTCCATCTCGTTCTTCAGTTTGTGCATTTGGAGGAACTCTTAAAGATTGGAGGTAATGGCTAGATGAAGCCACTTTATTGTGTTTGTGGAGAAGAACCTGACTTTTCTGCCATTATGTCACACTTCAAATCAAACAAATTCAACTTGAAGCATTTACAAGGACACTGAGAGAAAAAAGCATGGCGTGGTGAGACGTGAGCGGTGAGACAGCGCTGTCACAGGAGATGCGAGTGTAAGCGTTTTGTTCCAGAAAGCTGACATTCCAAAAGGTGCAGTCAGAAAAACAGGAAAAAGGTCAAACATTCCGATCCAAAGGCAAAAACAGGGAAGAGATAAAACTATAATCGGGTCTGTAATGCACACTAAAACAACAGCAAGGCTCTGAAACGAGTAATAAACACACCTAATCCCCTGATTCTGTTACCATGGAAACTATAGGATGGCAAGATAAAAGCTACAAAGTTTGCACCCAGAAGGCAACAATATGTAATGAGCACAGTTTTACACACACTCATCTTTTATTGAAACTATTTTGCCAAACCATATCTGAATAAACTTTGGTAGAGGCTTTGCAACCTTGTTGCTAAGCAACCGTGGGTGAGTCTCAGTGACGTAACACAGAGTAAAGCTGTGATGGTGTTAGGTGTAAAGTTAATAGCTGTGATGGTGTTGGGTGTAAAGTTAATAGCTGTGATGGTGTTGGGTGTAAAGTTAATGGCTGTGATGGTGTTGGGTGTAAAGTTAATGGCTGTGATGGTGTTGGGTGTAAAGTTAATGGCTGTGATGGTGTTGGGTGTAAAGTTAATGGCTGTGATGGTGTTGGGTGTAAAGTTAATAGCTGTGATGGTGTTGGGTGTAAAGTTAATGGCTGTGATGGTGTTGGGTGTAAAGTTTAAACTAACACTTGTAGCACTGAACAGTGTGTGCCAGAACCCAGTGTGATGTGCTACAAACTCCCAGTCAGTCCCAAAACACTGCTGTGTTCTCAACAATACAGCACACAGAGAGATAATTAACCTGTCACACTGACTGACAGCAAGTGTGTGTGTGCATCTGTGTGTGTGTGTGTGTGCGTCTATGTGTGTGTGTGTGTGTGTGTATGTGTGTGTGTGTGTGTGCGTCTATGTGTGTGTGCGTGTGTGTGTGTCTGTGTGTGTGATAAGGATGTGCTAAAGAATGAAGAGCGTCTCAGACAGAGTGAAGGGAATTACAAAGAGACAAAAGAAGAACAGGATGGTTTGGAGAACAGAGTGGCCTGCAAAGAACATAACAAAGCACACAACATCATCATAACACCACACACACACACACATACACACACACACACACATACACACACACCTCTCTCTCTTACACTGTCACTCTCTAGTATTTTCAAACAAACCCAATCCCCCAGAAGTACGGAGGAGGTTGGCACGGTAACCTCACTCACGATTATGGACGTGGAACAGAGGTTTAGTTAAATGCAGCCCCGAGTGGGCGGAGCCTTGCTTACATCATCAGTGAAACAGAGAGAGTAAAACGCAGAGAGACAATGCAGAGTGAAATGTGAAATCTCAAATTTAATAAGACAAAACGCAGCTTATCAGCTTGATCTGTTTATTATTAGTGGAGCGTCTGCTGTGCACGTCCCAGTAAATAAGCCGTTACTATGGAAACCATAGCGTATTAGGACGAGCGCATTAATATAAACCTTTCGTTCGTGTTACAGCTGGAACTGCTGTCCAAGCCACACTGTGATACAGAAATAATGCACATCTTCTGACCAATCAGATTGGAGAATTCAGCTGCGGTATAAAGTTTAATATTTCAGCTTCTGCTAAATGAGGGACGTTTTATAAAGAAGTATTTATGAATCTCATTGTGTTTTGAGGATCCTGTCAAAAAGAGAGAAATGAGCTTCCTTCTGTTTACTCGACTGTTACAGAACATGCAGTACTGTCTCTGACACTTCTCTCTCTCTCTCTCTCGTTTATTCTCTCTCCCCTCTCTATGTCTTTTTCATTTCCTGTCAGTTAAAGTGAATGTTTGGCTTTTTTTTACGTGATCCTTTTCTCCACAGGGTTGTCACAGCAACCTCGACCTTCGTCTCTCTCTCTCTCTCTCTCTTTCTCTCACTCTCTCTCTCTCTCTCTCTTTCATACTCACAGTGTGAAGTTTTCCTCGGGGTAGCAGCGGTTGCGCAGAAGCCCCGCCCACAGCTGCACACCAATGATGCCGAAGATGAAGAAGACGAAGAAGCAGAGCAGCAGCACGTTCCCGAGCATGGGCAGAGTGTCCAGTAGCAGGTTCACCAGGATCCGCATACCTGCACACGCACACACACACACACGCACACACACGCACACACACGCACACACACACGCACACACACAGGTTCAGAAATCCAAAGGGTTCTGCTGAGAGTTTTGACACACAGAACCCACGGTGCAGCACTTCCACAACACACAGTTCTACGTGTGTGTGTGTGTGTGTCCAATAAAATTGGATTTAATTCTCATCCCTCCACAACCCCTCCACTAACCGCTCACCAGTTTCCACAGAAAGCACACACGGTAATTCAATTAGCATTTATATTTCATGAGTAAAAAGAGTGAAATATTGATGAGGATCTGAAATGCAGGCCGTGTTCGCGTGCAGGTGAAAATCAGCTCGCCTCGATGACAGTCCCCGAAAAATAAAACTGAATCTCGCCTCATATACAGTACAGCGTATGTAATGTGTAGAAATATGTGTTAAATATAACATTAATGATGATTAATGAAACTGAGCAGGAGAAATAACTCCAGGTGATATTCATAAATCCCGTCTGAACTGACATGCAGGTAAAGATTGTGTTAAATCCTGTGGGAAAAGAGGTTTTGTGTTTTTTTTCTTCAGTATAAAAACACTATGAAGCGCTCGCTCTTTTCTCTTTCAAGTGTAAAACTCAGAACAATAAACTCTAGATGAGGTGTAAAAGGGCGTGTCAGAGACGTGACACTTCCGGGGGTTTGAAGGACGTTATTGAGTTCCTAGTACAGATGAACACTACAGACATATTATGGTCATGTGACCTACTAATGATCAAGCATGGCCACGCCCCCTACAACAAGCACCTATAATAAAGATCAGAACAATCAGTGTTTAATAAACTTGAATTTTTCGTGTGATAAGCATGTGTGCATGGTGAGGACACGCCTTCTCTGTGATCTATACATCTCTGGGATTACTACAGTCATCCTCTGACTATATTACTGAGCACACACACGTCTGGAAAACTAATCCCGTCCAAATATAACAGTACTGAAGCGTGTAGACGTGAGTGTGTGTCTGTTTAGGGAAATGGAAATGCTGCTAGTGTCTGCTAGTGTATCAGATATAAAACCAATGTTACTGCAGAAAAAAACAACACACACACACACACACACTTCCTGAAGTCACTTTCAGACTGCAGTAAATCATAAAAGAATCTAATCTGCATTGACTCCGCCTACTGTTTTACATATTCATTAAGGAAAGCGCACACAAAAAGATGTGCTCATAATGAAACCAAAAATGATATTTTGCTCGTCATTTGCTTATATTTTTCTTTCACATGTTGTATGTGCACAAACCTTCAGACACACACACACACACACGTTGACTCACTGGGAACTCTGTTGATGGCTTTGAGTGGTCTGAGCACTCGCACTGTCCTGATGGCGGAGAGGTTGATGTTCTGGAGATCAAGGGAGTATTCTACCATCCTGAGAAGAGAGAGAGAGAGAGAGAGAGAGAGAGAGACAGAGAGAGAGAGAAATATAGTGTTATTTATCTCACTGCAGAAAGGAGACCAGATTAGTTTTCCCTTATTTACATACACATATGATCACATGACTGCAGTGTGTGTGTGTGTGTATGTGTATGTTTGTGTGTGAGTGTGCGTGTGTGTGTGTGTGTGATTAATGTGGATGATCCTTATTGTGCTGTGACGCTACACATCACCTGTGCAGTAAATGGATGGAGGCAAGACACACCGACGCTGGAGGAGGGAAGATAAACCAAATAAATTACACAGACACACAGACACACACACACACGCCTGAGCAGCTCCAACATCAGGTACAGGCCATAAAGTTCTCTTTTATTGCTTTGGACATCAAAATCTTATTTTTATTTACTGATATATTTTGTTAACAGATTAAGTTTCAGTAATGAGCCTTTTATAAGCGAGTAACGTGTCCTTTACTAATTAAAGATGACTTATTAATTATTAATACTCACTTATAAATAGATTATTACCAATCTTTAAACGTTTTAGGTTATATTTTAAATATTTTATGACTTTCTTCTCATTGTCTCCCTCTGTCTGTCTGTCTCTCTTTCTCTTTCTCTCTCTCTCTCTCTCTCTCTCTCTGTCTGCCGTTCTGTTTGTTCTTTCTCTCTCTCTCTCTCTCTCTCTCTCTCTCTGTCTGCCGTTCTGTTTGTTCTTTCTCTCTCTTGTTCAGGACCCAGGCAGCTTTAGTCCGTTTTGGACGACTCTTTTCTCAGTACTTAATAAACACCTGCTAATCACACACACACACACACACACACACACACGAGTGTGGCGTTAGCATGCATTATTCATGTAGCAGAAGGAGCTGATTAGGACGCAGAGAGGCA
>CM040466.1:25679502-25684502 GCA_022758105.1 Pangasianodon gigas
AAATGATTTATTTGTGACCTAAGATTTATGTCTTGTGAATGTATTTCTAGTGTATTTTGGTAACCTAGCAACAGGGTGACGTGCCCCCGCCTTTGAGGTTTGTCTCAAATCATTTAGCAGCTGATTTTGGTTTGGACACGCCCACAGTGACATCACAAACTGAGCGTGTATGGAGCTCCGCCCACAAACCAGTTCATACGAATGAATGAGAAAGGCTTTAATACTTTTCACTCAGATATCCAGACGTGTATAATCAGAATCGTGCTTTAAAATCATCGGTTCATATTTTTACACTATTTGACAACATGAACAAGGATACGAAGTTAAATATCTTTTAGTTAAATTTAGCATGAAATTTGCAAAATGTCTCGATGGACGACTTTTCCTACGCGAAGAGTCATTAGACGTTACTCTGGGGAATTAAAAGGAGAAGATGTAAACAGTAAAATGATGATATTGAGGTCAGTATTTGATCAGTTAATTCTTTATGACATGTTTGTATAACTGCGTATTTGTCCTGTCTCTGTAACGAGCTCTGATTAGATCCAGTCTGTCGTTTTTATCGGTTTAGCAGACTCACTGTCTCAGGAAACTTCTGACTGATAAATAAATTACAGGATCATGTGACACGTTAATGTGGACACTGATTGGCCCCTGGTGACTGTTCTGACAGCTGAGTGGGATTAGCGTTAGCCGCTGCGTGGAAGTAAATCAGCCCTGAGACACTCGGACCGTCAGACATTTATAACACTGCGAATAAAACGTGTTTTTTTTTTTTTTTGCAACCAAAACACATGAAAAATAATCATGAATATACTTCTCTGTTGTGTTATAAAAGTTTAGTTTCTGATGTTTAAAAGTGTTTTCCAACCCATAATCATCATCTGATTTTAGATATTGTAGAAAAGCTACAATTCATAATATTCCCATGTAAGGAATTGCGCTAAATTCTATATTTCTATATTTCAGGTTTCTGTTTAAATTTTTACAACCCAGAATCTAGCTCCTCCCCTGGCCGCAACACAGCTTTTTATTTATTTATTTATTTATTTATTTTGCTTTAAAGGCAATTTACAACATACATAGTTTCAACAGAGGGGGCGGAGTCACCTGTTAAGGTTAAAGTTTGTCAGAGTTTTTCATTATAATTGTAATTCTCCTCACAGGCAGCAGAGGGCGCTAAAAATTACACACATGAAAACTCACAATAAAAATTCTAATTAAAAGAAGAAGAAAAAGAAAAAGAAAAGAAGTTGTCTTTATTTGTCACACATACATTACATTACATTACATTCTTTCTTTGTACTGTATATTCCAGCTTGTTAGGAAGCCGGGGTCAGAGGTCAGAGGTCAGCCCTGATGCTGTGCCCCCTGGAGCAGAGAGGGTTAGCGGCCGTGTTTAAGCAGCAGCGGCTTCAATTAACATCCGTGACGTGTTTTAAACTCCTCCTGCAGGCTGATTTGGATTCTATAGATTTGTCCAAATTTCAAACAAACTTTCTCAGTGTTTCTGCGTTAAACTGATTCGGGGGCGGGGCTACGTACGAGCTCAGCTTGTGATGTCACTAAATAAACTTCACAGACCAATCACGTCCAATGTTCAAATTATTATAGGATGATGATGATGTGGTACTTGTAAACTTGTACTTTTTACAGAACCTGTGTGCTAACTAGTTAGCTAGCTGACTGACTTAACTTAACGTTAGTGATGAAGTAAATCTTGGTTGTCATGGTAACATTATAATGCAACAGGATGGGGCAATATTAGGGATGACACAGGGATGATATGGGGGTGTGTCCTATTCATCATCCTCATATATGTTCATAGATCCAGGAATAACAGAGTAATGTTGATGCACGAGATATTCAGGAGTGAGAGAGAGAGAGAGAGAGAGAGAGAGAGAGAGGGAGAGAGAGATGGTCACTGAGATAATCATGGAGTAATGTATAGATAATGATATAGATGTGAGCAGGTAATAATGTGTAGATAATGAGTGTGTGAGTGTGAAGGTGTGATGATGAAGTAAATAAAGCACACAGGAAGTTGGTACCTGTAGAATCTGGCAGCGGTCGGAGGTGCAGTCGATGTTCTCACACGGCTGGTACATTCCCAGAGTCACGCAGTTCAGCAGGATCACCATGATGCTGATTCGCTCGAACCACGTACAGGAAGTGATGTTAAGGACAACACACTTTACTACATAACTGACATTTATATTTATTTATACATTTGTAAAATACTTACAGCTGTTTGTCCTATAGATTCTGATAACGGATGTAAAATGCTTCTTCAAGTAAAAGCTGTAATTTTAATAATATCAAATATCTGAATGTATTTAGAAATGAATATGTATTCAGTATAATGTCATAAAGCTTTAAAAATAATTTCAGTAATTCACAAACTCCAGCTAATTTTCACGCAGGAATCACACTCAGCTTTCCATTCACAAAGTACGCTCACTACATAGTACGATATAAACTGTTACATCACAATGCCACAGGAATAACGCTAACAGCTGCGGAGTCCTAGCGCGTTCATAATACACACACAAACCTCACGTGACGGACACACACACACACACACACACACACGTTCACACTGTGAAGTCAGCGCTTGCAAACAATGAAAACGGAGTTTCAAAATTTCTCCACCGTTTCCGAAAAAATGCTGTTTTCTCGTGGACCGGAGACCAAAGCGAGAGGAAAAAAACACCGCTTTCGTGTACATGTGGGCGGAGCCTCAGAATCGTGGGTGGAGACAGTTGTTGAAATCAGGTGAGACGAGAACCTTATTCTTTCAGTTTATTGATTAATTTTTGGCTAAAATTGGGAAATGCTCATGAAGGTAGGATGAAAAAATGATTCACTTCGCTGCAACTTCTGCAACTTGCACAAATTCCTACAAAGTGTGTGTGTTCATGGTGCTATATACAGAACTTTAATACGGACACAGCTCCGGGTTCTGACATTAAACCTGCTCCGATTCTCCATCACCTCCATCATCTCCAGACCATTTCATTCTCTCTCTCTCTCTCTCTCTCTCTCTCTCTCTCTCTCTCTCACTCTCTCTCTCTAGCATCTTCTAGCTCACTATTTTTCCCTCCCTATTGGCCGACTCCTCTCACATCTCTCTCTTTCCTAATCCGTCCATTATTCTCACCATTGTATTTAAACACTTCACCTCTTCTTCCCTCTCTCCCCCTCTCTCTCTCTCTCTCTCTCTTTAAACACCCTTCCACTCGTTTATCTGGTGAGAACTGATCTAAACACCACCAGACTTCATTAGCGCTTCATTACAGCGTGCTTCACCTCTGACCCTTGGAGAAAACGTCATTTATTTATCAGACGTGTTTTTGTTACGTGTCTCGTTCCGTGCTTGAATTAATCAGAGAATTAGCGACGGTCACTCTCTGAACTGTATGATATTCTAAAGCGCCTCGGGTGGATGTTTTTCTCCTCGAGTTAATCGTTAACGCGAGAGAAAGCTCGACGCTGGAGGGGGTCACTCTGAGATCCAGTGCTATGGTTACTGCAGAAAAACATAAAACACAAAAATCATTTCTGGGCTTCTTTATTCTCAGTGCGCTCACTCTCCGACCGTGACAGAAGAAATGACTTTAGAGAGAGAGAGAGATGGAGAGAGAGATGAAGAGAGAGAGAGAGAGTACGCCTGCAGGTCCACTTAAACGCCATTAAAAAGGCTGCGGAGACAAATCAATCTCACACCATTACTGATGAACTCACAGAGAGAGAGAGAGAGAGAGAGAGAGAGAGAGAGAGAGAGAGAGAGAACTATAACACACTGAAACTCTGTTTATTATAAAATAAAATATAATCACAACACGACGGAGAGCTGCTGTGTGCTGAAACACCGCTGCTGAACCTCATGACTAAATGACTCTCGTGTTTCTTGGTGCACAAAATACAACTCTTTAAATTATTGCATTTATGAATGAATTGAATTATTGCATTTATGGCTACGTCTCTTTCTCATACATCATTCTTACTCATCTGCATATTTTCTGATTAAATATAAAAGAAATCCTTCATGTGCCCTAAAAGTGATATTACATAAACTGTAAGCAGTGAAATTCCATCAGACTCTGAATCAGAATCTCAGAATCTCAAACAGTGTCCATCCGACATGTAGTGCACTACGTAGGGTCCAGAAGGGTTGTACCCTATGTAGGTCACATATATAGTGACAAAGAAGACTTTTTGTGTTTCAACTTCACAAAGACATAAATAAATAAATAAATAAATAAAGGGATAAGACTGTGGACACATAAATATAAATGAATAATAATGAATAATTTCTTTGCTGAGGTTATGTGATCGTAACACATAGATCACGTTATAACACTATAACACTTTACACGACATTAATATTCATAAAACAATAATTAATATTCATTATAAACTCTATATACATATATCACTGGATATAATGAACAGGAAGCATTTTTAACCTTCGACCACACATACACACAATAATAATAATGATAATAATAATAATAATAATAATAAAGATTTCTGTATGGAGGTGAGTTACAGAAAATGGATCTGTAAATGGAACAGAAATAAATAAATATAAATGAATATACATATATATAAAGACATACATAAAAATTAATTAATATAGAATATTTCTGCAAGAAGATGAGTCAAAGATCGTGATATTTACTGCCTGTGGCACCACAACATTACACACTCATTAATATTCATTATACACTCATTAATATTCATTACACACTCATTAATATTCATTATACACTCATTAATATTCATTACACACTCATTAATACTCAACTACATTCAAATAGTAAATCTGTTAAATAATTGCGATGTAAAAGCGTCACATGGAACCGAGTGAGGAATCAAATTACAAACTGATTAAGGAATCAAGTGAAGAATCGAGTGAGGAACGAGTGAGGAACAGAGTGAGGAACAGAGTGAGGAACAGAGTGAGGAACAGAGTGAAGAATCAAGTGAGGAAGCAA
>CM040466.1:25692002-25724089 GCA_022758105.1 Pangasianodon gigas
AACACACACTGAGAGTGCAGTAATAACACACACTGAGAGCATGGTAATAACACACACTGAGAGCATGGTAATAACATGGGTACAACACAGCATGCAGTAATAACACACACCCAGTGTTTAGCAATAACATACACAGTGTGGTCATAGCACAGTAATAATATAGCACACTTACAATGTGATAATAACTCACCAAGAGTATGCTAATAATACAGTAATAACATGCCAAGAGCATGACAATAAAGCAGGCGAGAGCACAGTAATAACACACACAGAGCACAGTAACAGAGTGTATGGTAATAACGCAGTAATAACACCAAGCGCGTGGTTATAATACGGTAATAACAGACTGCACTGTAATAACGCAGTAATAACACCAAGCGCGTAGTTATAGTACAGTAATAACAGCACACACTGTAATAATACAGTAATAACAGAGTTTAGTGGTTATAAAACAGTAATAACACCAAGCGCGTGGTTATAATACAGTAATAACAGCACACACTGTAATAATACAGTAATAACAGAGTTTAGTGGTTATAAAACAGTAATAACACCAAGCGCGTGGTTATAATACAGTAATAACAGCACACACTGTAATAATACAGTAATAACACAGTAAACTTTTGTTTGGTGTATATAAATTATGTGGTTGCCATGGTAACATTTGGAGAACCACATGCCGCCACTGATCATGTACCATTTTGGTTTAATTTCATAATGATGCATGGAAAAATTTTTTGCCTGACAGCGACTCTGAGGCCCAGCTGGGATTTGACCCCGGAACCTTCCGGTCACTAGAACCCAGCGTGATCTCCCGCAGTGCTGAGTGCAGGTGCGAGCTGAGGATTAAAGCGGCCGTGTGCAGCAGACGCCCGAGCGCTAATTGTGTTATTAATAGGTCGAGTCCGGTCGCTTTGTGATGCTAATGAGCAGAGCGGAAGGCGGCGGTTTGTCTGAACACCGCCGGTATTTGTGTGCGTGAAAAAAAAGCTGCTAGAGAGCATCCGGTCCTAACAGCAGCGTGAAACCGAGCGGAACCGAGCGGAACCGAGCAGAACCGAGCGGAACTGAGCGGCCTCGTCATCGTGTCTGTTATCTGCTCATCATCTTAGCCTCTGGAATGAAAGAGTCTGATTAGCATCATGTGAACAAGAGCACAATCACAGCAGCGCAACACACACACACACACCATCTCTGTGTATCAGACGAGGACACGAAGCTACGATGATGTTAGTGTTAAATCTCCTTAAAAACTGAACTAAATTTTAATCACTTCAACGCATCATCATGCAAATATATTTAAATATTAATGAGTTTGAGTCTGTTCAGTGATTCATTCACTAATAATAATAATAATAATAATAATAATAATAATAATAATAATCACAATTTTGTGTATGTTTTAAGTGTTTGTTTAAAATAGATGAGAAATTAAAAATACAAGATATTCTTCTAGATGTCTGCTTTTTTCTTTATATTTATTTTATTTATATTTTCATGTATTATGTCATTTATATATTCATTACATTTAATACACATTTATTGTTTATGTATTCATAAATATCGTTACACTGGTATACTCATATTGTTAAGCATCATTAGGCTACTTTAAATAATAATAATAATAATAATAATAATAATAATAATAAAGCCATAATAATAATAATAATAATATTAAAGCCAATTCTGTTTTTTTGTCCACAGTAATACTTTACAGTTTATTACTTTACAGTTTATCATCACTGAATCACTAAACCAGTTCATGATCAGAATAAGATTCATTAAAGAACGATGATTATTTCTGAATGAATCACTGAGTCAAACTGAGTCACTGTGTGATGAATGAATTTCAGTCATGAACTAAAGGACACTGCGTGCACACGAGCGCAAACACAACACACACAATTCATGGACGTAAATGAAAACCAGATAAACTATTCAGATCAGAAAAAGAGGAAAACAATGACTCTGTCCAGGGCAGTGAGCGATACTGACTCACGTAAGTGACTCTCTCCAAAACACTGAATCATTAGTGAATCAAATGCAAGTATGTGATGTTTTTGGAACAAACAGATATTTCTCACTGTAACTAATTACAAATCAAACATTATTCGCATTTCAGAAACCGAGAAATAGTGTTCAGATCTGTCATAATCTCTGATTCTTTATATTTTTTAAAAATATTACACACACACACATGCGCACGCGCGCGCGCCCGGGACCTGATGCTTGATTATCTAGTGTTATTTCTGACTCTAACAGACTCCAGAAAGGTCAGTCACAAGGTCACGGCTGAGGAACGCAGGTGTTGAAGTGTGACGTCTTGTTCTAGTGAAAATGCTACAATAAAAATCTCTGTGAAATTCGTCTGTTCATTTTTCTGTTATTTTCTGAGTCTCAGTTCTCTCTCTCTCTCTCTCTCTCTCTGTATCTCTCTCTCTCTCTCTCTCTCTCTGTCTCTCTCTGTGCCTCTTTGTCTAATTCTGTCTGTATCTCTGCCTCAGTGTCTGTCAGTCTCTCTCTCTCGCTAGAGTGTGTGTAGAATGTGTGTGTGTGTAGAATCGGTGTGTGTGTCTTTGTGTGTGTAGTGTGTAGAATGTGTTTGTAGAGTGTGTGTGTGTGTAGAATGTATGTGTGTGTGTGCAATGTGTTTGTAGAGTGTGTGCGTGTAGTGTGTAGAATGTGTGTGTGTTTAGTGTGTAGAATCGGTGTGTGTGTTTGTGTAGTGTGTAGAATGTGTGTGTGTCTGTGTGTATGTAGTGTGTAGAATGTGTGTGTGTGTGTTTAGAATGTGTGTGTGTGTAGAATGTGTGTGTGTGTGTGTGTGTGTAAGGCCAGCTGGGAGCCGATGTTCCTGTCCTTTATAATTACCATCTAAACATTTCTCATGCGTCTTGTACAGTTTCAGTCCTTTACACCTTCAGCTCCCCTCCTGTTTCCCCTCATGCGCTCTAACACAGCGATAACAGTGTTATTATTATTATTATTATTATTATTATTATTACGTGTGTGAATTTTTATACACATTATAACACAGCTCAAAGTTTCACAGGAAAAAAAGAGTAAAGATATTAATGGTGGAAAAATTAAAATAACCTAAAGGCAAAAAGCTGCAAAATTTCTATTGAAATTAATTTTCATATTTTTTATTCATTAAAAGAAAAAAACCCTCTCAGTTATATTTAAATATTTATAATTGCACTTTGTAATAAAATAATTTTATTACTAAATATCGTCTGTGGACACAAACTGAACGGAGCACGCAGGGATGTGGAGGTACGGTCAGAGTTTATGGGCGTGGCTAGAATTTATGTGGGAGAAGGGGGCGTGGTCAGTGTTTATGTGGGAGTAGGGGGCGTGGTCAGTGTTTATGTGGGAGAAGGGGGCGTGGTCAGTGTTTATGTGGGAGTAGGGGGCGTGGTCATAGTGTATGGGTATGGAATTAAAACCCCTTTGTTTGTATTGTTTTTTTGTCCCTTTCTTGTTTCCCACTTTCCTTTTTTGTTCATTACTTCCTGTCCTTGTCAACGTACACCGTTTATTTTACTGCATCTGCTGATTCCTGAACGCAGACATGAACCGTGACGACTAAACTGAAACAAAAGCTCGAATAAAGCTCCACATCGCAGTCCTGAGTTCTCACTGTTCCAGCAGACACATTACTGAGATTTCTCTTTAATATGTTAATATAATAAAAGTCCGACCCGATTGTGTTTCCACGTGTGTCGGATGAGAAGACGGAAAAACTCTAACAATTTCCAGTAAGACTCGGTAATCAGTCGCAGGTTACAGGAAGCGCTCAGTGATGCTCCAGGTTGTTAAGCGCGATAAAGTGCTCAGTAAAAGCCTCTGTAAGCTTCACACTCTTGCATTCATCCGTTTATTGTTTCATCTCCATTTTGCAAGCTGGAAGCAACCACCACTTTCATTACAACCATTAAAACAGCACTGATTCTCTTCTCTTAATTTAATAAGCTTGTTAATGTGCTCTGAAATATGGAAAACGCTCCAACTACAATAAAACCGGCGGTGAGAACTGGACTGTAGCAGACAGAAAGAGAGAGGGAAAAAAGGAATCAGGGAGAGAGAGAGAGAGAGAGAGAGAGATAGAGAGAGAGAGAGAAGCGATTTGTTTACACAGAGGAGGAAAAAGGTGAACATGAAGATAATAAAAGAACTCCAGCACGGCTTTGCTGCTCCTCAGATGTGTGGTGAGGGTTCAGTGTTTCACTGTGAGTTTTTTCGCCTGTTTCCTCCGGTGAAGACGTCTAGAGGAATATTCCTCAGGAGAGGATAAGGGTAAAGCGGAAAGACAGGCCGGGTCACTGCACACCGCGGGTCTGGAGTAAAGCAGCGCTGAAACAATCTCGTGTCCTGACATCCGCCTCATCGGCACGCGGAACAATCCTCTAACGGCACACTCGCCACGCCGTGCTGTCGGAAATAACACTTATTTACAGTCACGACAGTTTCATTTAACCTGCTACCTATGAGCCTTATTTACATTTCAGCATCACTTAACCTACATACAGCTGAGTGCAAAAGTTTGCACACCCTTAGGACAAAATAATCAATTTATATCAACACTACATTTAGTGTTATTGGTTTTATAGTTCGTCCCTCATTATCACAAGCAACAAACAACAGGAATAAAACACTTGTGCACTGGTGTGTGCTGTTACAGAAAAATAATCAGTGCTGTTGTTATTCTTACCACCATGAAGATGATTATTTTCCTCACATTACATTCCTCTATAGGATCCTGCATTTTATTATATATCTACTAGATTTTATTATATTCTGTTTTTATTATTTGTGTGTATATCGTAGTTTGCTGGTGGTTCTCTTCGTTGTTACGATGTGGGACGAGGAACTAAGGAAAAACATTTCACTACATCACATGTATGTAATATTTATGTGACAAATAAAGAACTTTGAACCTTTGAACCTCTGACAGCATGTGTTTTATTCCTCTTATACCACAATTCATTTTTGCTGTAATTAATTTTTACTTATTCAAAAATGACAAGTAACAATGTTTATCTGCTTATAGTTACATTTAATGTTCATGAAAAACAAGTCAGTTCCTGTTGTCACTTACGTTATAGCAGCTATAAACAGTCGTTCCCTCACCAGCCTCTCTTTATTCTCTCTTGAAGTTAATAAGAAAAAAAAAACACAGCTTGGTGTTGCTTGTTACCGAGAAACCGCAAAGAAGCGTAAACTCCTCTGGAATGAAAAAGTGGAATGTTTTAGGGAGGTGGGAGGAAACTGGAGAACCCGGAGGAAACCCACACAGACGCAGGAAGAACACGTGAAACTCCAGACATTCACAGATCGAGATCAGGATGGAACCAGGAACCCTGGAGCTGGTACTTTTGCACTCAGCTGTATTTTCCCCTCATGTCGTACCAGTTCTCGGTGGTGGACTGAGAGATGTTTGGACATAAACTCCAGATACTTCAGCAGGATTGAAATCTGAGCTCCAGTCTCACTGCTCTGCCTGAGTGACAGCGGACACGCCGAGCCCCAGAGGTGACGGATGCCGTGACGTCTCGAGACAAAGACGTGATGTTTTGACAGAGTGCTTTAGAAGTTGTTGTGCTTGCAGGAATGAAATGTAAAAGGGGAAGCATTTTTCTTTCTTTCGTTCTACACTGAAGCATGACCTTCCTGATACGTCACCTGTAACTTCAGTGGCAAAACATCTGGAGCGTATCTCCATGATGCAGATCCCTCAGTCTCCCAGTGAGCAGCCTGATTAGATCTTGATTACTGTGTCCTCTCAGTGTCCTTTTATCAGCATCGTTACAGCTGTTATCTAATCTTTGGCGTATCTGTGCAATCAAACCTGCTTCTAGTCGCAGACTGTGACTCTGTTTAGATCTCATTTCATGCATTCTGTATCTAGACTGAAGATTTTTAAGCTTGTCTCTGGATTTGAGCCAGATTAAAGTATTTCTACTCCAACACATGCTTAATATGCAAATTAGATAAGTAGATTCCATCGACTTCCTGTTTGGTTCCTCGTTTTCTCATTTGTTTCATGCAAAACATTATGATACATCAAAAAAATCAGGACATTGTGTGTAGTAAAAGGATCCAGTTTCTATGGAGAAGACTTCATGTTGGATAGAAAAGCCATCATACTGAGGGAAAATGTGAAACGAAATACACACATGGTGTGACACGAGGGCAACGTGCACTGACTGCATTTCAGTGTGGCACAACTGCAACACAGTGATGAAACTGAAATGCAAGGCAACAGGTAATTACATTCACTTGAGACTTTTTTAAATTCTTAAAAAAGCAATCCACCATTTTTTTTAAAAAAAAGAACAATGATTAGACTCAGAGAAAATAATTTCCATAATAAAATAATTTCCATCGTTCAGCTTTTATGAAACACACACAGGAGAATTATCTTCTCATCGTGCTTCTGCATGACAAGCATCGTAATCGTTCTGTCTCTCGGCTCACCGCAGCTTCCACGTCCCTCTGCTTCGGTCACGTTAGTGCGGTCGAGCTGAAGCACACAGACACAGCAGGCAAACAGCAGGACGTCAAACGTGACGATGAAGGTTATTGGCAGCTTGTTATGGCAAGAGAAGGTGATGAAGGACAGCAACCAGCAGGGGGCGATGTGGAGCGCTAACACAGACCGGGGCTGAGAGACTTCTCAGCTTAATGCTGCAGTGTGAACAGTTATTCATGATAAAGATAAGAAAATATTCATTGTGACTGATTCAGAGAGCTCTCATTCCAGAATTTTCAGATGTTTACATATATATAACAATATGCCATCACGCAAAGCTAGTCAGCTCAGACAGATCAAAAACTACAAACCAGAACTGAAAAAAAGGCACTCAGAGGATAAAAGAGTGTGTAAAAGACAACTAGATATCTAAAGTTATCCAGCTAGCTCGCTAGCATCAACCTCAGAGCTGCAGTGATACAGTTACCCAGACTGAGTTTCAGCTAGCTAGCAGTATCTATAGTTCACTCCATTCACTCTGGTGAACGTCACGAGTTGTGACATGATGGTGGTGTTTCTCAACATGGCAGAGCCCGTGGAACTCGATCATGGTTAGTGTTGAGTGTTATTTTAGTCAAACAGAATCTGAAGAATTCAGCAACACGACACAAATTCAAGAACCAAGCTAGAGCTTGAGAAAGATCAGACTCTAGTGTGAGAATATCACTCAGAAATGTATTTTATAAATCACAACACACCCATCTAACGTAAAATCTCCATATTTCTCTCCGTCATTGCTTCTGTCTCCTCTAACATCCTCAAGAGCTAGAGAACAATGCTCGGTCATCAGACTGCTAATGATCCAAAACCGGAACACCGATACGGATACGTTTCCGATCTTGGCTCTGCAGCTTTCCGTCTCCGTGTTGTAAATAAGCCACATCAGATCCGCTGAGTCGGCGCTGAAGGATTGGGACGCAGCCATCCGTTAGAGATGACAGGCTTGATCGAGTCAGTCATGAGCTTGTTCTCTGGCACAGATGTTCTCTGCTGCGCACAGCTGTTCTCCTGATACAGCCAAAACCAAAATACACATCCTGCTGAATACCGACGTGGTGTGAGAACCGGGTCAGGATCCATATTTAGCACCTTACATAGTTCTGGTTTAAAACATCATCATTATTAAAAATAATGATGGACTGTTAGGGTTCTGTGGTTCAGTCATGACTCGCAGAACCGACAGCTATGACGCTTTAATATTAATTATCTTGATCTGTGCTCGTCCATGGCTTTATCCTGGAGTTGTTTCACAATTGACTCATTAAACTCTCTTTCAGTCCTGTTCATATATTCCATCACTAAATTAATTAAGACTCGTCTGAATAAAAAGGTCTGGACTACTGCTAATGATTATTGAATTTCTTGGAAATCTTCAGATTGAGCATCAGGCTTTAAATAACTTATAAAAACGTCTGTAATTCCTGAACACCATGAGCACTGTGTGAATTCTTTCCCAAGCCATCGTATGTGAGAGCATGAAGCACTGCAGAACCCGTCCACACGATTTATAACCACTGGATGTTTAAATTGCTTTATTGATCTGACTCACTTTCACAAACAAGTCCAGATCAACCCCCAGGGTCACGAGGTCTACATTCATTTATCCATATTTCACCATTTCATCATGGGACTGAGTGTAGAATCATATAGAAATGGATAGAAATCACTCTGTGGATCTGATGTGGCTTATTTAGGACACAGAAATGGAGAGAGATGGAATAGCTCTGACTCCAGGTTTGGATCACTGACACTCTCATGATGGATTGATCATCATATTTCTGAGATTAATACACAGGAGGATGAAGAACAGTTTCAGAATAGTTTCATTTAACGCTCCATGCTAATGGTGAATGAACAGTACTCCGTTTTTATCTTATCCCAGGCTAATTTTGGAGATCTGAGACACTCCCCAGCTTGGTGACAAAATGGCTTCCCACGTGGCGGCTGAGTGTGTAGTCAGAGCGAGGAGATTCTCTCAGACTGCGAGCTGTTGCAGACGCTCTAATACCTTAAAGCATGTTTGATATTCTCGGTGATGAATCGTGTAGCGTGAACACCTTTACGACATGAAGCAAGAACAGCTCTGAGAAACAGCCACTGAGAATCTGAGAGGAAAAACTCGCATGATGAGGCGGACTCTACACAATCCAGCTTATCAATCATCCATTTGTGTGGGAGAGCGAGGGCAAAATGTAAACAGAATAATAACACTGCTGGGCAATTCCACACAAATGCCAGCCTTCCCATGGAAAAATAAAGTCATGAGCACAGGAACAAAACTCCGTTTTAAAAGCTTCACTCTGCCTTACACTCATATTTCACTGTATTTAATGTCACACACAGAACACTAGTTTTTCTTAATGAAGTATTCCCAGAAAAAACAAATATTTTCAAATCTATACTTTTTGTGTTCATTCAAGTCTCTTTCATATTCTACATATGATGCTTTCTGCTCTGGGCTTTAAAATTCACAGTTTGTAGAAAAGTATTGTCTTCCATAAAAGTTAGTGTGTTTGATGTCACCTCCATAACGCTGATAAATTGATGTGTATTTGAAACACGTAATTCGCTACATGAGTTTTTAAGATTTGTCTGCATTTTCCTCAACAGGTTAAATGACAGCATATGCAAACTGACTCAAGCTGGTCTCTGCTTTGAGACATTTTGTGAACGTAAATGTCACATCCATAACGCTGGAATTGTCTTTCTGTAAGAAATCATTGTTGTGTCAAACCCAAAGAGTCATTAGCAACAGCAAAAATAAACACAAACCTGACTGATACCTGGAGATGCACAATATAAAAACAGCTACCTTTTTGCCCTGTGTCTCCGGTCCAGTTCTCTTTGCAGAACAGACGATTCTCACTACCTGAGTGTCCACAACTAATCCATCCTCCACAGCTTTCTCTCACTTCTCTTTTACTTCTTTCCACACAAAATAGTAAAGTAACAACAACCAGAGTCAGCTCCTCAGACTGTCTTGATCCAAATGATTTATTTCTAAGCTGGAGTTACACATGTTTATTAATTTGTTCTGCTCTCGATTTAAAGCACAATATGTCTCTCATTAGCAGCATGAAACATGAAAATTTGCTTCATGTGTACCTACACATGCACACTGCTACTGGCTAGCCCATAGCTAACTTCCTGATCCATGATATAAACAATACAAGAAAATAAGAAATTCATTCATGATTGTCACTGTAATGTTACTTTCCTTATTTTATGTCACTTTCTCCCCCCCGAGAGTAGAACAACATTCTTCTGGACGCATGATCCTGGCATTGTTGGGATTTGAATGGATCTAAGAACACTGTTAAGGAAACCACATCACAGATCGACCCTCTGAGAACCGCTCCAGTTCTTTAATAACTTCATGTTCGTTGTTATGATTTAAGATTAAACAACGTTTTTCCTGTTAAGACGAATTTACTACCATTTCACAGAGATATTAGCGATGTTTTAGTGGCTCAGTTAATGATCTGAACACTCTTGGGTCAGTAAAATAATCTGCATTTCACCAGGTTTTACACTTCACCAAATCCCACTACAGCGTCGCCATCTGTCCAGGTAAAAGAGTCATCCAGGAATCCAGGCTGCACGAGGGACGAGGGTTAGAGGTCCAACTAATAGAGGAACATTCAACGTCAGCTTATATTCACATGAAGATATTAACATGACGACATTTCTATTTTATTCTGTCTACTCATCCAGATCAAGTTCCGGGGAAGAGGAGCTCCTGGTGGATCAGGACTCTGAGGTACATCATACTCATCCTCCTTCCTCTTCTGTCATGGAGGAAGATTTAAACTTCACTGATCACAAGTGTTACCACACACTGAGACTCGTTTATTAAACTGCATACGAATGAACTTATTCATAAATTCATAAATTTACCCAGGATATGTGGTGTTACTCGGGAAAAATATTTGTTTAGCTCCTGAGTTTGTGTAAAATTTCCTCTCAGGAATCAATAAAGTTCATCCATCCATCCATCCATCAATCCATCCATCCATCCATCTGTATAAAGAGACTCACTAATGTGAACTCAGCTGATCCTCTTCAAATCGTATAACTGTTGATTTCCTGCAATTTTATATAAGGATTACATTACTAAGTTTAAATCACTTATTTATTTAATCCATGAATTAAGACGATTAAGACTCGATGTTCATTTAGAACAATAGTAATGGCACCCTATAAAAGGAGGAAGAGTTAGTATTATAAAGCCACACTTAGGAGGAGCTCTTTCTCCATTTAGACGCCATTTTGTTTTGTTTCGTTTTTTTTAAATTCTCTTTGTCTTTTATGGCGTTTTGGGGGCATGGCTAAATGTAAATCAGTGCTTGGTAATTTATTGGTGATTGATTATCAATATCCATTTACACACGTCTTTACTAAATGATTGATAAACAAGGCCTGAGATCTAATGCTTCATAGTTCATGATGATACGATCAGAAGTGTTTCGTGGGTCACGATTCTTCAGATTATTTAGTTAAAGTGGCGAAAATCAGGATCTACCTTTATGAAGGAACATGTTGACCCACAAATAATATTAAATAACATTTAAATAATGAGATAATATTTGAATATTCAAATTATACTCATAAAAATAATCTCCCTGGCTGCAAAAAGTTTGTAAAGCTCAGGCCTAATGTGTGTAATATTCCATCTGATCATCAAATAAGCTTGTTGTGTTTTTGCATTATTATTATTTATGCTTTCTTCTTTATTTATTGTGTGCATTTTAGTCCAATCCTGCAGATCTGTACTCCAGTATTACATCCCTTTCGTTCATTTCGGTTTAGAAGAACGTGCCAGTGCTGCAGAGTGTAATGTAAGGTGTCTATTGATTTGCGTATTAAACACACACACACTGAGAGCTAATCAAACACAATGAGGTGTGAAAGCAAAGACGTGGCATTGATGATAAAAATCAATGCTCTTCAATGACTAATTAAATATAAAAGTACATGAATATAAATTAGACAAATGTGTCTCAGCTCCTTCGTGTCACATCAATAGATAAAATACATTTTATGTGATTGAAATGAAAATATGGAAAGAGAAGAATGTGTGTGTGAACTGTATCAGGTTCCCACTTTTCCTTCCTGAGTAGACTCTATAATGTGTACCTATTTGATTACGTGTATGTTAGCACCAGATTGCATCTTGGATAACAGAATATCCAACGGATATAAACGTCTATCCGTAACGGTGTTAAGTGTGAAGCTCCGGAATGACCTCTATCGATTACGGAGATAAATCTCGCTAGAAATTCAGTTATCGGTGCGTCAGAGAGTGAGGCACAAACTCGTCTCTGATCCAACAGTCTGAAAGTCTGCAGCGTCTGAATCAAATGCAATTATATCCCGAAACAAAATTCCAGGCTAGGAAGCGCACACGGGATTCAATTTACAGCACGCAATATTAGAAAGTAAATCCAAGGAGTAAATCCGAGTAAATACATTTAAACATGAAAGAAAAACACAGACGTTACAAATGAAAACAGCTTGCTGCATAATGCAGAATCTCCTGGAACTCCTCCCGGAAAGAAACAGAACAAATCGGAGAGACAGATGCTGCTGTTTGCTATCCGATAACATCGAGGGAAATGTGTGTGGATCTCTCCGGAGAACATTCTTCTCTCTCTTCTCTCTCTCTCTCGCTCCCCCTCTCTCTCACTCTCTCTACCTCATTTGTCTGGGAAATTAGCCAAAAGGAAACATGATGATGAAGTGTAGCCGTGTGGCAGCTCGCTGCCTTAAAACAAAATTGAACTGAATTACGGCATCAACTCTTATTCAGAGAGGAAGTGAAGAAAAGATTGCCATGATCAAACCTCCAGCTGATGTACTGGAGCTTTGTGTCTTCACAGATAAAAGAGATGTATAATATGTGTATAAAACTTTATGGAGTCAAAACGGAGTTAGCATCACCATTTCAGGCGCTTCAAATCCCTCACTTATCCTAAATAGGGCATGTCAGGAAGCCATCATGAACATCACTGAAGACTGAGATGAGACTGAGGAGCAGGCGTGAAATGTTACTGCATTCACTGCAGTGAGTCACTGCGCTACAGCTTCAGCAGAACAGCTCGCTGAGATCGAATGCTGCAGCGACACGCTGACACCAGACGCCTTCATCAACCCGTGTTCTATCTAGAAAAAGTTTCTGACTGTATGATTTCAGCTGTGTTTTCAGATTATTACTCATCACACTGGGAAGAATTCTGTAACAGTGTGTGTGATAGCGCGCGTCTCCGTGTCCGATTATACGATGAAGATCCTCTAACGATAGACCTGCGATTAAAGAACACGACTACGTTCTGCTCACGTCATCAATCAGCGTGATCCGGAAATCAGCTGGTGCAGAAAACAGCTTCGCATAAACACACACACACACACACACACACACATATTCTTCACAGTGAGCTGGAGGTAATGAGGAGGTTTTTCTGTGCATTAGCGTGTTTCCTTTACGCTTCTCCATCGCCGCTACCGTATCTGTAGCTGCGCCGTGAGTTTGCTGTCGTGGTGGATTTTAGACGAGCGTCATAGCAGCACTCACACTCTGAGACTTTAATCACAGATTTCTCTCACACACACACACACTTTGTCGTCTTTGATCACAGTGGCAGTAAATTGGTCACATGATGCGTTAGGACCAAAGGATTCTTTCACAGTGTGCGATTTTTCTCTGCGACAAAAAAATCAAGCCAAAAATCGTACAGTGTAAAGCCAGTTTAAGTGAGCTGTATATACAATAAACTGTGTCCTTCTTGTATTTCTGTAAAATCAGAAGAAGTGGCCAGGATCCATGGGAAAAGAGTTGCTTTTAGAAATAAACCAAACACGACGGTTAATAGTTGAGGTCAGGACACATTAAATGTTCAATCCCCAGTAAAATCCGAGCTGCATTTCATCATAATCCCACCTTTTTATTCCTTTTCTCAGCATCCGTGTGACATTCTGAATCCTGAAATCCTGGGATTTCATCCCTGTAATAGTCTGATACATTTCCAGACAGCGTCACAGAGCTGAGTCCCAACTAATGATGGGATTAATGAACACCGTGAGACCAACAGGACTGTAGAATTGAGAATGCTGTGATTACAGGTGATAGTGGCAGCAGTGGGAATGCTGGAATTGCAGTAGATTGAAGCACTGTGAATGCTGTGATTACAGGTGATGATGGAAGCATTGAGATTGCAGAAAATAGGGGCAGTGGGAATGCTGGGATTACAGGATACTCTAGGAGCTGTGGGAATACTGTAAATACACAGTGAGACCAGTGAGCATGATGGGATTACAGGAGACTGAGGCAAGAGTCACATGTCATTATGATGAATGCATGTGCAGTACAGTAATGACCTCAAGCTCATTGTTAGATTCCATGAACCATAAAATGAAAAGGTCAACACCCATCACTCTGCATTTATTGTAGGTCTTATTACAGAGCAGTTGGAATGCTGGGAATGCAGGAGACACTGGGAAGAAAGGAACACTGGGATTCCTGGCATCAGGAGCATTATAAATGTTGGAATTGCTGGGGAATACTTGTATCCGAGGAAATCTGGGATTGTATGCGACAATGTGACAGAAGGAATGGTGTAACTGCCAAACATAGTTGTACTATCAGGAATTTTGGGATTGGGGAATACATTAGTCCCGTGTTAAGAGAAGTTTACTTTGTTTGAGCCATGTATTTAAAACTCAGAACTTGCTAGAGACCGTGGGAGAAGTGAGCGTTCTGGTAATGATATGACAAAATGCTGCAATTCTAGAAGATATTGGAACCAGTGGGAAACCTAGGATTGCAATAGGCATTGCAAAGACACTAGGAACAGATTTTGAAACCTGTGGGAATGCTGGGATTGATGGAGACTGTGATTGTCCATAAGGGTACATATACAGTTACATGAATAACCTTTGAGCAGCATTAGTCTGTTCAGAGATCTTTGCTGTGATCTCGGAATTTAAAAGGTCAACATGGAGCACTGCGCATGTATTATGTGGCATTTACTTTAGCTCATGGGGGGAAAGGCAGGAGACGAAGGAAGCAGTAGGAATGCTGAAATAGATGGTGACAGTATGATCAGTGGGAATGCTGGGATTGATAAACCAGAGGGGGCAATGTGAATACTGGGAGTGCAGAAGATATCTGGAACAATGAGGATGCTAGGATTGCTGGAGACAGTGGGAATACTGGAAATACTGGAAAGAATTGGGTCCAGCAAGAATGCTGGGATTGCTAGAGACACCAGGAATTCTGGAAGTGCTGAGCACAGCGGGTCCGGCAGGAATGCCTGCTAAAGACTGTGGAAATACTGGAATTCCTAGAAACAGTGGGTTCAGTAGAAAGGCCTGGGAATGCAGAAGACTTCTGGAAGTGCTCAAAATAGCAGGTCAAACAGGAAGGCTTGGGTTTGCTAAAGACTGTGGGAATCCTGGAAGTGCAGTAAACAATGGGGCCAGTGGGAATGCTGGAATTGCTAAAGACTGTGGGAATACTGGAATTCCTAGAAACAGTGGGTTCAGTAGAAAGGCCTGGGAATGCAGAAGACTTCTGGAAGTGCTCAAAATAGCAGGTCAAACAGGAAGGCTTGGGTTTGCTAAAGACTGTGGGAATCCTGGAAGTGCAGTAAACAATGGGGCCAGTGGGAATGCTGGAATCGCTAAAGACTGTGGGAATCCTGGAAGTGCAGTAAACAATGGGGCCAGTGGGAATGCTGGAATTGCTAAAGACTGTGGGAATACTGGAAGTGCAGTAAACAATGGGGCCAGTGGGAATGCTGGAATTGCTAAAGACTGTGGGAATCCTGGAAGGGGTGGAAACAATGCATCCAGCAGGAATGTTAGAAATTTGGGAAACGGTCATGTGTGATTATCCTCAAGTTTGCATATACAGTTACATAAACAACCTCGGGCAGCGTTCAGCTGGTATTCCGAGAACTTTGCTGTAATCCATGAATTTAAAAGGTCAGGAGGCAGCTCTGTGAAAGTTTCCTGTCGCTCAGGGGGAAGAGTGGGGCATCAGCAACTGGCTAACACTCTCAGCACAACTGTCGACTCGATTTATTTTAAAGACGTTTATTTACACGTGTGCGTACGATCGATACGGACGTGTTCTTCTCCATATTCATGAACACGCTGCGTAATTACTTTTCCATGGATGTTCTCATCTAACAGGCTGCATTTATTTTTACACGTAGATACAAGAATCTATTCGCCACGCATTAATTAAGTCAGCTTGGAAATGAGCCAAGCGTGGTGTTGCACCTTTACACACACACACACACACACACACAAATTCATTCTCTAAGCAGAATAAGCAGCGTGGTGTGATGGTTCTGGAGTACTATAGCACAGAGGGGAGTCTGGACCCACTGACAGTGACAAAGCGCTGCCATTTTAGCCTCGTCCCAGGGGTCAGCTGCTGCTTTCACGCCGTGTGTATGTATGTGTGTGTGTGTGTGTGTGTGTGTGTGAGCGTGAGCGTGTGTGTGTGTGTGTGTGTGTGTGTGTGAGCGCGGAGTGACAGGCGAACCTGTGACTCGACTCTGTTCCAGGTGAAAGGCTGGAGAAATGGCCTTTCTTTATTATATACTGCATCTCTCTTTTTCATCTCATCTCTTCTGGGAGTATAGATTCTTCCTCTGACTGGTCTCCATTTTTATTCTCTCTCTCTCTCTCTCTGTCTGTCTCTCTGTCTGTCTCTCTCTCTCTCTCTCTACCCCCCCACACCCTTTTCGCATTGTGCTGTTTCGAGGTTTGGTCCAATACCACAGCAGGGTAATTAGGGCAGCGCCGGTCCTCCTACCTGTCTATTGACACGAACAGTCCTGACCTGGAGCTCCCACACACCCTCACCTGCCACACTGTTACTCCAAATCACACTTCCTCCAACCTCACACACACACACACACACACACACACACACACACACACACTTCATTCCTTCCTTCTTTCTTTTTTTCCCTCCTTTTCTGCCTGTCTCAGCTTTCCTCTACCTGCTAATGAGAGATATTCCTAATCCTTCCGGCTGTCATGGTTCTGCTCATATGCGCTCGATTCTCTACTGCATTTTCATTTAAATCCTGAACGTGTAAAGGAAAAACACTCATATGTATATTTATTCTCCTTCAGTAGCACTTCATCACAAACAGGAAGTGGGTTTCAATAAAATACCGCATGCAGATCAGTCAGTAGCACTTTAATCAAGAGCGGTGCTCATAGGGCTACATGAAGCCTACATAAGCCTACATAAGGTGTCAATATGACAAGGTGACATAACACCAGTGTCAAGTGACGTAAACATCACGCAAAGATCTGGACTAGCAGATCAGTCATTAACACTACTTAAGGGCTGCATCATGCCTACGTACGCTCTTCGTGAAATAAAGAGGCGTTTTTATCAGGAGGTTTCAGTAAGATCTGATTTGGTCAGCTCTGATATAAAGTCCTCATGACACCTGAGTCAAGTGACGTAAACATGTAATTGAGCCAAGGTTGTGTTATACACAAATCAACACTAGCAGGTCAGTCAGTGACACATTACTTAAGGGCTACATGATGCCTACATAAGCTCTTCCTGAGATAAAGGCTTATATCAAGAGGCATTAGTAAGTCACGATGCGTCAAGAAACCGACATAAGCTCTTCCTGACGTAATAATGCTCCTTTAAAAAGCCTTTAAAAGCCTTTATGTCGACATCTGAAGTCACTATAACACCAGAGTCAAGTGACAAACATTATGCATCGATCATAAAGCCTACATAAGCACTTCTTGACATAAAAACTTATTCCTAGAGGCATCATTAAGTCTCCATAAGTCAACACAACAGCAGACTACAAATGTTTTTGTTTTTTTTTAATAAAATTGTGTTCTGAATGGATCAATGATATCAGATTATTCAGTAACTCGATACTTAAGCTTTCCAACATAAAGGCTATATAAACATTTATAAACGCTTATTCCAGCAGGCCGCAGCTGTCAGAAAGGCTGCCCTGAATAATTTTTGGTGACTCGTGACATTTCTACTGACCTAAGGTTGTTATGACACGTACATTCGAATGTCACAACAACACACTTTGCAGCTCAGTGAACTTCAGGACCTTCTCGTAGGAGTTACGACAGGGTTATAGCTGCTGGTGAGGTACGTTTACACTTTATTACTGTTTATTTTCTCTTCTTAATATCTGGGTCATGTGATGTTCAGTAAGACAGAGTGTGAATGAGTTCTATTTCAGGTATTATTTATTTGGATTATTATATTTATGGATTAGCTACGGGAAGAACGGTTTTCTTCTGTCTGTTCTTCTGTATTTCAGTTACAGTAACACCAGCCAATCACAGACATGAATGTTTACGTGTTGGAGGAAGCTCGTGTTAGCGTGAACACTTGTACGTTGTTAGCGCTCTTGTTATAATGTACTATACAGGGGTTTTAAGGTACAAACGTTCTTCAGTGCGCAGAACTCTGCCTTATAAACCACTCTACAGTATTTTTGTATAATGTAAGAAAATAGACCTGTAACAGGTTCGAGTGTGAGCTTTGACATGTTTGTTTTATTTAATTCCAGCCAAGAGACAAAAAGGAAGAACGTTCTCCAAGAAAAATCATTCTAAACCTCCATTTACATCAAAGCAGATCTAATAGAAACCTTCTGGCCTTTTTTTAAACTCATTTAAACCGAGACGGTACACACACAACTCATCCTTAATGGCCGTCTTTAAAGCCATTCTTATTCCAAACAGATATAAACTCCGAACATTTAGAAAGCCATTTTCAAAAACTCATTCAGCCAAGAGGATATGGTGAGCGTACCAAACACCAGCGTACCTGAGAAAAGATGGAGAGAGACAGACAGAGAGACAGACAGGGAGAAACATTTACAGAGACAGAGCGAGGAAGAATTGTTCAACAACAGGTGTGTAGACGTTTAAGCCTCAGTGTTTGTTAGAAAAGCAATCTGTTCTAACTGCGGTCCAAACACCACCAGCTGAAAAGGCCATAAAACAGCTGAAGATTGAGCAGCGGATTAAACGCCACCCTGAACCGTGTGTGTGTGTGTGTGTGTGAGCGTGTGTGTGTGTTTTCACATTCAGGCCACAACCTGTCACACACAAACCATGAGACCTGGAGCTCGATGTGAAAGAACACGAGTTGTTTTGTTAGAATGAAGGCAATTTGAAGTTCACTCCGAGTTCCTGAAACACCTGCGAGTTGTGGAGTTTAACGAAAGGTCGTCTGGAGCTCGGCTTTCCGTTTCCCAACTCTGCGAATATCACATTTACGGTAAGCTGTTCAGGAATCACTTAAAATGGAGGACATTAGCAGGAAACGAAGAAAACATGAAACGCGTCTCGAAGCTGCACCAGTGCTACAGATTCACTGAATATTCAACAGACTGATGAGAACGATGAGTTAATGATCAGCACACACACCATCCATAACAAAAAAATACTCGTTTTAGGATTGAGATTTAGACAGAACAGTCTCTCTAGAGCCAACAGGAGTCAGTCTGGGGCGCTGTTCTGTCGTTCACGTCCATTTAAAGAAAGATGGAGGAGGAAACGGTCGTAGTCGTCGCATACGTGCAGAGCCGAACTCTCCAGATGTCCAAATTGTTATAAAGAGTCTGGTCTCAGCTCACACACAGTTTTACTGTAAAAAGTTTGATTATGAGGTGAATCTGATAGCAGCGTTATAGCTACTGATGATGAAACGCTAAAAATTGTCTTAAATAAAACTGATAAAGCACCACAGAATACTGCTGGTTAACAAAGTTTAGATTTATTGCTGCAGACCCCAAAACATAAACCATATGATAAACCATCATCTTGTGCTCATCAGAAAATAAATAAATGAATAAAATACAATTTATAATAAATAAATGAACAAATAAGTAAATTAGTAAATAAATGAAGAGTTTTTCTGTAGTTCTTGACTGTTATACAGCACGTTATCATGTGTCCTAATTTTTTCCTTTTAATATTATTGTAAACTACAATTTTGTGCTCATCTGAAAAAAAACCCAAATAAATAAAAGCACATCTATATATTAATAATAATAATAATAATAATAATAATAATAATGATAATAATAATAATAATTACTTTTTTTACATTCTGGATATTAATGTAACTAATTTTCTGTCCACACCAGTAATGCACATCAGTGCTGTAATTCCCAGACAGCGATCATCAATCACAATTATGTGTGTGTGTGTGTGTGTGTGTGTGTAGGTTCTACCAATAGACCAGATAAGTCATGTGAGATTCTTCACACTTCATTTTAATTATGAATGTCGTCCTGTGGAGACGTCGCTAATGACACCGTGTGGTCATGTGACTCACCACAGCTTCAGCAAGATATTAAGAAGGTCAGTGTCTCAATGAGACGAGTGCTGGAGACGACGCTACTGCTAGTGTGTGTGTGTGTGTGTGTGTGTGTGTGTCTCAGAAAATGTAAGAGAGAGATAGAGACAGAGAGAGAGCGAGACGTAGAAAAAAGATACAGAGATTGAGAAATGGGGAAAGTGACTGAGAGAGAGAGAGAAAGATAGACAGAAAGAGAAAGAGAGGGAAACAGAGAAAGAAACAGAGATAGAGAGAGAGATAAAGAGGGAGACAGGGTGACAGAAAGAGAAAAGGAGATAGATAGATAGATAGATAGATAGAGACCAGAAAGAGAGAGCGAGACTAACTATATTGGGCCTGGGACACAGTACATCCCATAATAAATGAGCTCAGCGTTACCATGGTTACACAGCCTCGACACGGGGAAAAATAATCGAAATTATGGTTTTGTTTTTCCGTCTCTTATATAAACCCAAATCACTTATACTAGTGTCATAAACAATACAAATTAATAATCAGTTTATAATTGATAAAAAATAATTATTTAAAGCTTACGCGAATTATTCTGCAATTTTATGTTGATAAGAGTAAAAATGCAAAGTGGGAAAAATGTGATGCGCATAAAAAATAATAACCCTGTAGCACCGAGGTGATTATTATACGGTGAGATTTTTATTCTATACGGAGTGTGTGAGGGGAAAAATAAGTGTTTAATGCAGTAATTGACATTTGCAGCTCTTTTATTCTTCACTCAGGCTCGGAGAGAAAAGCGAGAGCGGGTCAGAGACAGAAATGAGAGCTGTAAGTGGACGTGAGAGCGGAGAGAGTTTCTAATCTCCACTAATCTACCCTGAGTCAAAGGTTCGGTTATTATTACGCCTGTGAGATGACGGGCTTTTGTCATGTCTGGTGTTCTGCAGGGAAACAGCGTGAGGTTCATGCAGCATGATAATCAGCACTGAAGGTGACCGGGTACCTTATTTTAAATCAAACACACACACACACACACGAGATTTGATTGGAGCACACAGAATGAACGAATCTGCTTCATAATTCCGTCGACATCAAAATGAATCAGCTTCAGCTACAAACAAGCTCCGCCCACTAGCCCCTTATTTACATGTCATTTGCATACGATATGAAAAGACAGCAGTTAACAGAAAAGAGAAAAAAATCTGCGAAGCCGAGTTCATGGTGCTTTTGTACGGAGCCCCTGAAGGGACATTTGCAAAATAAACAAAACAAAACTAAATATACTAAACACATATACTAAAAAAATCTCACGAAAATTTTCGTTTTCACAAGTTTTTTCTGAAAGAAAAATAAAAACTAAATTATTGCGACATAAGCATGACATAACTTTTCTTTCTTAAGAAAAAATTAATCTGGTGAAACTGGATGATGATCTTCGCACACATGTAACAGTGAGTGGAGCACATTTTTATTTTTATACGAACAAAAAAAGGCAAAAGAAATAAAATCATGTTTGATGTCACTTTCTGTCTTTTTCTCCTTTTATTGTTGATATGAAATTAATAACCTCAAAATTATGTTCTCGAAACATCTTTGAGCAACTCCACGCTTTACGGTGCATCGTCACGGATTGTGACTTCGTGTTATAGTTACCATGGCAACAATCACCATGCGTTTCTGTTTCGGTGGTGATGTCATTGCGTTATATCTGCACTGTGTCACGTCTCTACAGGAATAAACACAAAGGTCCAGAGGGCCAGGAGCTTTTAAACATCACGGTACACTGAGCTCAGGAGGAAACTCATCCCTTTTAACCATTACGTAATACATCACAGGTTCTCCATGTCCTTCACACACACACACACACACACACACACACACACACCACCTAGTAGGAAGAGTGTTGCCACTGCAGCTTCCTGTGTGATGGTGTGTGCAGTTTATCACATGAACACAAAGTGCTTCCGTGTGCATGTTTCCCGCTCGCGCTCCGTGTCATCAGCGTGCTGAGTAACTCCAGAGTCAACAGCGATGATGGAATCCACGCGTCTTCATCACATCTCACCTAAAGAGCTTTCCGGCTAAGCTCCGAGTAAACGAGCGAGTCGTTCAAACCAGTGGCGAGACACTAAATCTGATTTAGTCTCGTCTTAAAAGAAGACGAGTCTCGCAGACGGACGCAGACACGTCGCTGGAGGACGGAAATAAACAGAAATAAAATGCTTTTAAACTTTTAAAGGGAGTCGTAAAAAGTCAACACACACACACACACACACACCTCTTTACATCTCTATAACTCACTATAAATCCACTGTGTGCACCATTTGCTACAACTTTATCTAAGAGTAGTGTTCATAGAGCTACATAAAACATTCACAAGCCCTTCATGACAACTGACAAACATCTTTCAATGCTTATTCAAACAGAAACATATATAAATTTCATATAAATGCCAGCAGCGTAAACGGTACGCTGTATAAACGTATATTACAGGAATAAAACCCAGGTGCAGGTGTGTGGAGTGTTTTAAAGATACTTACAGCCTTCTTAGGAGAAACATCGTATATCTCCTTTACTATTAACCTTCACTTCAGAAAAGCTTTAAAAGATAAAAGTTTCAGAAGATCAGCGTTGAGCAGATGATGAATCTGACTCACCAGCTTCCTAACATGAGCAGACTGAAAAAAAAAGAGAAACTGTTCTGCAAATTAGTTTTCCTCACAGGTTGAAACAAAACCTGCATGTTTAATTTATAAGCAAACTAATGCAGCTTTCCAAACACACACAATCCTAATTGGCATTTTTCTACCGAATATGCTAACTATGCTAGCAATCTGTCAGGCGAGAGGTGTGCTAATGGGCCTTCCAATGTAGCCTGCTAGTTTAGCGGCTCAGAAAAATACATGTTCTGCCCTTGTACCATCTCAGAGGTGATAAATCATGAAAACAAGCCACATGCACGGGTGGAAAAAATCGCTAAACAAAGCGAGAAGGTTCTCTGTAGGATAGAAACGTCAGATATTCTTTATCTAGAGCGCAGGAGCAGATTTGAGAGAATAGAAGCTGATCAGGTGGAACAGCGGTTAGAGACACCATGAGAGCGAAGATATCGGTGAAGATTTGGCTTGAAGATGGAGAAGTTTCAGAATAGCTTTTATTGAGCTGCAGTAAATGATGAGGTTTTACTGGAGCAGGATATCTGTAACAGCAGCATGAAATGGCTCGATATACAGACGCTGGTCCTCCGCTGTGATTTAGAGGATCAGCAGCAAACAGCTGGTTTAAAGCACAACTACTGATGTCTAATTAAAGTGTATTTAAAGATATTTATACTGTGACTCTACAAGGTTTTTACGTTTTATTGCGAATTTAGGCAGTTAAATATAAATAAAGGCTAAACTACTGTTCCACATTTAGCAGATAAGAATAAAGCGTGAGAATGAAGAGTGAGATTAACGTCACTGTGTCACTCACTGAGAAGATTTTACTAAAAAGTGAAAATCTGATTCAGAAAAATAAAACACCGACAACCAGGACACGATAATCAGACAATGCGATGCCGTTTGGCCCCTTTTGCCTGACTTGTTCCAAATGTACTGTATTTTATGTGATTGTATATTATACAGTTTAAAGGTTTTTACCACAAACAACTTTCTTAAAAGCACCATTAAAAATATGATCCCGAGATGATTATCCACGAGGAAGCAACTTCAAGAGCAAAGTCACATCACATAAAATGAGCTCAGAGGGTTAAAAAGCCACATTTCATATCCAGCTTTCTAAAAAACCTAGCTTATTGTTCAGTTATTCATCTTAAAGCTTATTATTCCTTAATGACAGAAGTTTAAGGGGTTAAAGTCACCCCAGATCAACTGCTAGCATTAGCTTGATGCATTAACAGCACAATTTCTTTAAAAATGAACAACAAAAGATCACCATTACCACGAGCCTAGAGGACTGAGAATCTCCAACTTTACCAGATGAACCACTGCAGAAAACACAAACAACTTTATTACCTCAGAAACCAGAAAATTAACCATGAACAAACTTCTTACAGTTTAAAAGTATCACAAGTATGAACTTTTTTTCGTAAAGGAAGTACCAAAAGCACAGCTGTTCAAGCAGCACAGAACACCATCAAAATTCGAGCATTGTGCTTAGAGGATTAACCACGACCTACTGTCGAAGAAAAGCCGAAGAATCGGAGATCGTCATGAGTATTACCGTTATCATAGACAAGCAACTTCAAAAGCAAGATCACTTCAACTCTTAAAGTTATCTTAATGATCAAACAGCAGCACTATTAGCATTAGCATTAGCTTGGAGAATAAACCACCATCGTTCTTAAAAGAACCATCAAACGTCTCTGTGCAGCTCTCCTTCACACCACAACAGATCACTGATCATAAAGGATTAACCATGACCACCATGCTTAGAAGATGACCACAGCTGTGATCTTTTTCCCACAATGCTTTGCGTAAAGTGACCTCACATGGCAGCAGATGAAGGATATGGGCTGGACACCATGCGGATGCACCAGTTGCGAGGACATGTCGTCTGCTTGAGGCAGAAGAAGACCACAGGCGCCAGCTCCGGAAAGGGCACCACCAGCGCGCTGAGGTCGTTGCTGACATCATCGCCTGGCCCCGCCTCCTCAATGATGTCATCTCCTTGGATGGGGCCGTAGTCCTCATGCAGCCCAGCTCCCATCTGGCCCACGGCCAGCGGTCCGGGACCCTCCTCGGAGGTCATCGTGACGCCGTAGCAACCTGGAGGAGAAGAAAGTGGTGTAAGGAATATAGAGTTAGGAATAAATTACAGTTGGTGGGCAGTCATCAGACAACTCCAGTTTTCCCTATGTTCCGGTATTCCCTGCGCTCCAGCACTCCCTAAGCATCAGTATTCCCTATGCTCCAGTACTTCTTACGCTCCAGTATTCCCTATGCTCCAGTATTCCCTACATTCCAGTATTCCTTGCACTCCAGTATTCCCTACGTTCTAGCATTCCCTACACATGAGTATTTCTTACGCTCCAGTATTCCCTACGTTTTGGTATTCCCTGCGCTCCAGTATTCCCTACGCTCCAGTATTTCCTACGCTCCAGTATTCCCTGCGTTCCAGTATTCCCTGCGTTCCAGTATTCCTACGCTCCAGTATTCCCTACGTTCTGGTATTCCTTGCACTCCAATATTCTCTACACTTCAGTATTCCTTACACATCAGTATTCTGTACGCTTCAGTGTTCTGTGCATTTCGGTATTCCATAAACATGACCTTTTCCTGCTAATAAAACTATTAAATAATAAATCACACTCACTGGTCATGTATTAAATATAAACTCATGTTATAGTTACTTGTTCATTTTTCCATTTCATAATTTCTAACCGTGTTCCTTTTACAGGCCTGGAACTAAATTTATCTTCCAGTTATTATAAAATGAATTGTGTGTGTGTGTGTGTGCATGTAAAACATTGCATCTAGATCTTTAAGGATAAAGATAAATGAGTCAGAGGAGGAAACTACAGAGCGTGGTACACACCTAAACAATAAGTATAACACAAAATACTCGGAATCCGTCCCGGATGGTGATGTCGGGATAACAGGAGGAAGCTGAAGCGTCTGCAGCGCCGACGGAGAGACACTAAACCTCTGCCAGCGAGCAGCCGAGTCACTTTTCACCACCATCACTCTGTAATTATTATTCAGCTCACTTAAAATAGATCTAAATCATCAGCTGGAAAACAAGTCAGTGTGTAGGAAAAACTGAATATCCGTCCAAGTAATGAGCTGCTCTGTGTGTGTGTGTGTGTGTGTGTGTGTGTGCTTATTTAGTGTGCAGTAACAGTCAGCATTACGTCAGGCGAGTTAGAGAGGAGCTCCGACTTGCTCCATCTCGCTTCAGCTCGCTCTCTGACATCTATTTGGTTTTCATGAATTTTAGGACAAAAGCAGCTTTTGAATCCGTAACACACGGCACACGGCACACGCAAATCCGCAGTCTGCACTACACTAACTCTCTAACAAGCATGAGACAACCAGCAGGAAGTGCAGATTCCAAACAAAACATGCACTGACTCCACACCGAAATTCAATAAATTAACCTCATCACTTATTCACTCATCTTCCGTAAGCGCTTTATTCCGGTCAGAGTGGCAGTGGATCCGGAGTCTGTCCTGGGAACACTGAGTGTGACACTGGAATAAACCCTGGATGGGACGTCACACGCATTCACATAGCTACTGGGATGTTTTTGGGATAACCTGGAAACTGGAAAACCTGGAGGAACCCCACACAGACACGGGGAGAACGTGTGAAATTCCACACAGACGGAAACCTGAGCTCAGGATCAAACCGGGATCCCTGGAGCAACAACAGTGCTAGCGAAAGTTCCTCTCTTTCCATCTCAGAACTTAACAATCAAGTGATAAAATTTCAATAACAATTTATACAAACTTTCATTAACACCACTGTGCTCCAATTCTCCAGTCAGAAGGTGTTGATTAGTTTCCTATAACAGCAGCTCTGACAGTAGTGCAGGTTTATATTAATGCGCTGGTTGTACGACGTTATGGTTTCTATAGCAACAGCTCATTCACAGGGAAGTGTACAGCGGACGTTCTGCTGATAATAAACAGATTTTAAAAACTGTTGATACGGTGAAGGAGATGTTTATGTAATGTTTATGGAAGGAGTCTCCAGTGTCAGCGCTTTGTAACAGTCAGAGGTAAAGCTGTAACTTTAAGTTTTCCGACATCTTCAGGACAGAGGAGTTTATGCTTCTTTGCGGTTTCTCAGTAACAAAAAATGCGGGTTTTTTTGTCTTATTAACTTGAAGAGAGAGTTTATAGCTGTTCATAGCTGCTGTAACGTAAGTGACAACAGGAACTCACCTGTTTGACCAACATTACATGTAACTATAAACAGTGAAAAAGCTTCGATGTGGATTATTTTCCTATAACAGCATCCTGTGTCCTGTGTTATTGCTTAATTAATACATAATTAGCAGTTATGAACAAATCATTGATTATTCAGACTTCAACAATTAAGAAATGAAGCTCATGCTCATAATGAATTAGAGCTCCATTTATAATCATTCATATGCGAGTATTACTGTTCTATAAATACATTTATAAAGACACATCAGGACCTGTACTTCATTGTAATAACAGTTATAGTCATATTTATATTATTGTTATTATTACTTATAAGTGATGCATTAGATTTTTCAATGCCTATGCTTATAATGCATTATACACTGATTTATAAGTATTAATTAGTCAGTATTATGGTTCCATGAGTGTATTTATACAGATGCAGCATCATAAATACGTTGCTTATAAATAATTATAAAAGGGGCTATAATTCATTATGAGCATGGGCTTCATAGAAAGTGTCACTACGAATGCTTATAAGCGTCACTCCATGCAATGCCTCATGACTGAACCTGTTGTTCTGCCACTTATTAAAAGTCCATGCTTTATTAAATGTAGAATTAAACCATTCTAGCAGTAAACAGGAAGTGACTCTCAGTCATGACCGAAATGATTCACTCACGACTCATGACTTAACATGTCGCTCTGTTACGGATTCAAAGTCCTTCATCAGGAAGAAATGAAGTGCGCACTAAAGTGTGTACGGAGTCAATCACTTTAAAGATCACGTCTGTTGAATTCGTGATGAAATCTGATCACGCGAATGTTTTATAAACGCACTGGCAGAGACGCGATCGAGATCCTGAGCACGGTGAGAATAAATCTGTCTGATAAATGAATAAATGAGACGTGACAGTGATGTGATGAGCTTCTTCTGCTGCAGGCTGGAAAAAAATCACGTGTGATAGAAAAACGCCGCGATCAGCAAGAGGAGGGGCACACTGAGGAGGACATGATCAGGATTCATGTGCAGATGAAACAGAGTATTACTGCGATGAATCATTACGAGGAGACGGAAAAGACGTTCACACTCCTCCGCTTTATTAACGGCTGCGTTAGTTACCAGATGGTTTATTTAGTGATGTCTTGTTTAATGAACATTATAATGTGCCTGCAGTTAAAGGAGTTAAAAGTTTTGCAGATTTATAGAATTACTGTGATATTTAGGTTGTATTAATAATAATAATAATAATAATAATAATAAAATTTTTAAAAACAAACTGTCTGACAATACTGTATATAATGCCTAAGAATTATTTTTTAAATTATTTTCAAATTTTCAAATTATTATCTAAAAAATGAATGAATGATATGAATAAATGAGTAAGTAAGTAAATAAATAAATAAATAAATAAATAACACTGAAAAGAAGAAGAAAATTTAAATCTAAACATTTTTATCATTTTACAATTTTATAGATTAAGTATACAATTTGTATTGTAATAAATTGTTACGTTATGCTTTTTTAAGATGTTATGACTATCGTTAATATTATTATTATTATTTTTCAAATTAAATTGACTAAAAAATGTTAAAGATTTATCAGTAGCCATGACATCTTAAAAAAGCATAATGTAACAATTTATTACGATACTGATATTATATTTTATGGATTTCAGGTTATTGGCATCATCCAAACAAGTTTACATGTTAAAAAAGTGAAAGATTTAAAAGTTAAAATTCTGAGAAAGGAGAGAAAAAAAGGAGAAATGAGCTCTACATTTTTGATTCTGACTTTCATTGATTTTTTTAAATGATTGCATCATCATCTCTGTTTCCTGTTAAAGCTTCTGCAACTCTGAGAGTCTCTGTGAGTGTCACACTCTCTCGTCTTTTAACACCGGAACATATTAACACCTTTAATAGGATGGAGTGTACCCACCCACCCACACACACACACACACACACACACAAAATAATGTGAGATGACGGCTCTTTAAACACAGACGTGCTGATACGTTAGAGCTGATACGTTAGAGAATAACATAAATATAAATCACAAACACACCTTTTTTCCTCCCAGAACTCGTGTGTGTGTGTGTGTGTGTGTGTGTGTGTGTTGGGGGGTGTGCAAACTTTTGCACTTAGACTGTACACAGACTGTGAAATGTTGAATGGAAATGAATTTAGATTGATGTAAATCATTTGGATGTAAAGATCACGCTGGTGTTTAAGTGTTTAAGTGTGTTGGGAATAAAGCCGTGGTGTTTGTAGGTCAGGTTGTGATTATTGACTGGCGTTTAACGGAGCGATTTGTCCGAGTTGTAACAGCGATTCGCTCGAGCAGGACAACAGGTTCAATAACGCTAAATTATGAAGAAGCAATTATTCGTAATGAGCGCTCCGAGTGAAATCAATTGCAAACAACGATTGATTTCTTTTATAGTGTTTTGACCTGCATTAAAAGCTGCTTCAAAACATGCTAACAGCTATAAACAGTAAATAAATAAATAAATAAATAAATAGTTATTCATTTCAGACAAGCTCAGAAATGTGTTCATTTGAATTGAGCCCAAATGATCCAAATGAGAGTCTGAATCTGACGAGATGCAGAAAATAAAACGTTAATCTCACTTCACTTTGTAGTTTTTCTCTCAGAGCTAGCATTTCAAAATGTTCAATCTTTTGCTTATTAAAAACACATGTTTTTCGAACTTGTGTGTATTGCAGCAATAACTAAGAATTAAATGAGGAGTGAATCTCTGTGATGATGGAAATGATTCACTGAGCCAAACACTGATGTGCTAAATGAGAGGAGAGAATCTCAGTCCTGTCCAAATGATTCAGTGAGTCAAACACTGAGCCACTGAACAAGAAAGGATCGATTCTCCGTCGAGATGCAAATGATTCAGTGAGTCAAATACTGATCCACTGAATGAGAGAGAAGTGAATCTCAGTCAAGACATATTAACATCATTATTATTATTATTATTATTATTATTATTATTATTATTATTACACAACCTAATTAAAGCCTCAACTCTGTAAATCTGCAAAAACAACAAAACTTTGCTCTTTTTAAATTCAAACACATTATAGTATAAAAAAGGTAAATAAATATCAGCCAAGCTCAGAAATCTGCACTGAACCGTGTCTCCTTTAAAGTGCCTCTTAATTGCAAAATCGTTAACGTTTACGTTCGTTTCCCGCCTCATTACTGATTTTAAGCAGAAACTGCATTTAAAGGCCGGCTGATTTCTGTGCACAGGTGAGCTCCAGCTAGACCAAAAGAAATTCTCTTATTTCCGCTTCAGCACCATTAGCGCCGGCTGTGATATGACAGCGGACGCTCTTGGAAGAGAGATAAAATTCAGCAGCTGAGGATTTCACTTTGCGAGAGCGTATTAACTCCTGCACGTGGCTCGTATCTCCACGTGCGATGATAGAAAGCGTCGGGCCTGAAAAGCTGTTTTTGGTATCGTCGAGGCTACAAATGAGACACCTGCTTCTCGGGATAACAATGTCTGTCCAGCTGACAGCGCGTGTAGACTGATGCTGCACTCTGGAGAGACCTGTCGCCATGGCGCCACGGATGATTGACAGGCAGCTAGCTCCAGGGTCAGACTCGTCACTCTGAGCCAGAGATGTTATTTCACTCGGGGACTTTATCAGACCTGTTTCACTCCAGCAGCCGAGCAAGACGAGTCTCACCCCGTGTGGGGAAAAGACGCTGCTCTGACATGTGTGTTCATGACCAATCTGATCTTTCTGTTTTGAACACAGTCAGAAGGTGTTGATTAATTTTCTAGAACAGCAGCTCTGACAGTAGTGCAGCAGGTTTATACTAGTGCGCTCGTTCTGATGCGTTATGGTTTCTATAGTAACAGCTCATTCACAGGGATTCGTACAGCAGACGCTCCACTGATAATAAAAGGATTAAAAAAACTGTTGATGTGGTGAAGTTTTCTTCACTATAAGGAGATGTTTATTTAACATTTATGGAAGGAGTCTCCAGTGTCAGTGCTTTGTAACAGTCAGAGGTAATTATATTAAAGGAACTCAGTATTTTACACTAGCAGTAACACACACACGGTGTTTATTATTTAAATGTGTAAATCTGTATATTTATGTAGGATTTGATGAATGAATTAATAGGAACGTTAACTTGCATTTGCAAAGCTGCTGAAATTATCCCCAGCTTAAAGAACATATGAAATGTGAAATGTGATTCAGTGTTTCGTGTTAATATCAGCTCAACGCCGATGCTCAGTACAGGAAACGCATGTGGAGTTTAGAGAGAAGTGAAGTGCTGGAGAGAGAATTTCACCTGACAGGCGTTTAAACCCTGGTGTGAGCTTCAGGAGTCACAACACTGCGATACAAACAGGGTTCAAAGCTTCCTCAGCTGACTGCAGCACAGAGCTGTGTCTTATTCAGAGAGAAGCTGAGCGCTGAAGTGAGGAGACGCGCGGCAGCGTAATTGGCCGATAAGCATCACAACACAAAGAGACACAAAGACACGACACACACTCAGAGAGATGACACAGAGAGACGACACACAAAGAGATGACACAGGGAAAGCTGTTGCTCAAAGAAACAATGCTCAAAGAGAGACAACACTCAGAGACGACATACACTCAGAGAGAAAACACTCAGAGACGGCACACACACTCAGAGAGACGACACACAGTCAGAGAGACGACACAAACAGAATACACAACTCAGAGAGACGACACTCAGAGAGACGACATGCACAGAGAGATGACACTCAGAGAGACGACACTCAGAGACGACACTCAGAGAGACGACACGCACAGAGAGAGATGACACTCAGGGAGACGACACTCAGAGACGACACTCAGTCAGAGAGATGACACTCAGAGAGACGACACACAGAGAGATGACACTCAGAGACGACACACAGAGAGATGACACTCAGAGACGACACACAGAGAGATGACACTCAGAGAGACGACACACAGAGAGATGACACTCAGAGACGACACACAGAGACGACACTCAGAGAGACGACACGCACAGAGACGACACACAGAGAGACGACACACAGAGAGACGACACTCAGAGACGACACTCAGAGACGACACTCAGAGAGCCGACACGCACAGAGAGAGATGACACTCAGGGAGACGACACTCAGAGACGACACTCAGTCAGAGAGCCGACACGCACAGAGAGAGATGACACTCAGGGAGACGACACTCAGTCAGAGAGACGACACACAGAGAGATGACACTCAGAGACGACACTCAGAGACGACACTCAGTCAGAGAGACGACACACAGAGAGATGACACTCAGAGACAACACACAGAGAGACGACAC
>CM040466.1:25727413-25765929 GCA_022758105.1 Pangasianodon gigas
ACACACACACGCACACTCACACTCACACACACACACACACACTCACACAGTCTGGTTTTGCAGTCGGTGTGTCGGAGAACTGCACTCAGGTACAAACATGAAATTGAATAATGAACACAGCAAACACATTCTGCATTTATGACTCGTGGCACTAATGCACACAGGACCATTAGCCAGCAACAGAAAGAGAGGGAGAAAGGGATAAAAAGAGAGAGAGGAAAAGAAAATGAACAAGAGAGAGAAAATGAGAACAAACAAAAGAGAGAAAATTTGAGACATTTAGAGAAGGAGAAAATGAGAGGGAGAGAAAGGGAGGGGCAAACGGGAGGAAAAAAAGAGCAAGAAAGAGAGAAAAAAGAGAAGGAGAAAAAGGGAGGGAGAAAAAGAGGGAGATAAAGAGCGGGAGGCAGAAGAGAGGGGGAAAAGGAATCTTCTGTTGTTGCTCTGGAGAAGGAAAGAAAAGCTGCAATCCATTGGGTGCCATCACACACTGCTCCCTTTAGCATCGCACACACACACACACACACACACACACACACTTACACACTCACACACGTTTACAGATTAAGTATTTCTGCAGCGCTTTAATTTTTTTACAAATCCTTGTCACACCTTGACTTTGAAACCATAAGGACAAAAAAAAAAACAGACGCACACAGCGGCCAATCACATCACGGCCCAGAAAAATCAGCCAATTAGGAGTTTGTTGCCGTAGCAACCGGCTGGTCCACCGGGCAGACTGGACCTGCACTGGGCTGCTGATGCTGAGTGAGAGACACACACAGGATCATACCCTAAACCACGCCCTGTTCTCCTGTCACGCCTGAGAACACAGTACAGGTTCTCACTGCCAAAATGAGGCCAAATCTAGAACCCTTAATGGTTCCTCTGGTTCTTCAGTCTGGCCCTCTGGAGAAACCCGTAAATAAATGATGCACAGCTCTACAACAGAGTGTCCTCTTCTAAGTCAGGGTTCCGAGCAGAGCCTTTTAGAAAGCCAGAGCCATCGAGGAACCCTGTCTGAGAACACCAAAAGGTACACAACACAGGTTTAATCTAGAACCCTTAATGGTTCCTCTGGCGGAAATCCAGAGTCACTGAGGAACTTTTTTTTAAACATAGTGTTCAAACATCTCTACACACTCTTAGAACAAAAAGGTTCCTTGAGGGTTCTTTGAATGGTTAAGCGGTCTAGTTTTAACAGGTTCTACTTAGAACCCTTTCTGAAAGGGATCCTCAACATGGAGCTTTAAAGTGGGACAAAATGAAGAACCCATTACAGTGTTAGACCAAGCTGTGAAGCTGAGTGGAGCTTATGGTTAATGTCATAAACCCTCCATCATAAACGTTCCTCTAGAGCAGGAAGGAAAATGGTTCCTGGAACTAAAATCATCCCTGGTTCTTCTGGAGTTCTTGAGAAAGTTTCCAGGTCTCTGATGAGGTTCTGCAGTGGAACCGTGTCTCATCATGGATCAAATAATATAGTGTTTGAAATGATTAACTTCATTCATTCACAGCACGGGTGTTTGGGAATAGTGAGCCGGATGCATTCGGAATGCCGGAGACACGGGATCTGAAGAGAGTTATGAAGAAACTGTGAATGTGTTCGTAATAATGAGTGGATGATTTCATCTCCTCAGGATGTCTCTAAGCAGAGAAAGCCGGGGAAGACAAGACGCAGAAATCTGTCGGGAAATAACGCTGGCATCGCGTCTTGATTTGGTTTAAAAGGATTGAACGGGAGCAATTCCAAAAGAAAAGAAAAGAAAAGAAAAAATACATTCACTCTCCAAAATGGATGGTGTTTTGTGAGTCGTTGTACAGTTTGGCATATTTTTTTTTCATGAGGTTTTAGTATCACAAACTATATGAAGTTTGTTTGCCTTGTAGACTGTAACAGACGACCACGAACACAAAAAACATAATAATTTTGATATAGTTCTTTTATACAGCAGTTAATTCCGGTCCACTGATCTGATTGGACGAGTGGCGTTCCGAGAGCGCTGATATTCAGAGTAACGGCACTGCGATGCGTCACTGTGTGCATCACTCCACTCGTCTGTGTTCCCTACATAAACTATCAATTATAGCAATAGTTCATTACACTGAAACCGTTACTACATTTACCACAGGCTGTCAGTGAGTCTGTGCATTACCATGGCAACATGCAACACTCTATCCGGCTGTGGCTTGTTTGGGAACCATTTTCACTGTTGGAGCAAAAATAAACAAAATATTTGGCCAGATTGTGTCTGAAATGTCAGTCACTTGGTATTAATTTCTTGTTTATAGAACTGTTGTATAAAAGTAATATCACACTCGCAATCGTGCTGCTGTACTGGATATCAGCACGGCTGTGATTACCTGCGATTACCTGCGATTACCTGCGAATACCTGCGATTACCTGCGATTACCTGCGGCCTCGTAACTACAGCTGAGCTGATATTCAGTACAAAGTGCTTAATTACAAATCGCTTGTCTAATGTCCCTTGTAGAATCTATGAAATGTTTCCCAAGTGCCGTTTTTGACAGAAATTTTCCGCACATCACTAATAAATCTGTGTAACTGGTGTTAGCTGAATAATGTATGTGTGTAATGCTACACACTGGTAGACTTTATTTCGCATTAATCAACTCAAAACATTCTCCATTTCCCATGACCACGCATCTTTCGCATGGAGTCGAGACGAGACGAGAGCACCAGCCAAGAGGTGGGAGAAAAGGGGCGGGGCTTAACTTAATGTTACAGATAGTTCATAGATAAAAGTCTTTGGGTGAGAAGAATCATTAAAATATAATAATGCAGGAACTGCTGAGAACGGACGCCATATTAACGTCATGGACGTCGTTTAGTAGTGATTAGTCACTTATGTAATAATTGTAAGAGCTGTAACTGGTGTGAATTTCCTTTCTGTTTTTCGTCTATTTTGGAAAAAAACTATTTGTTGATCTGTTGTCTTTGTTTCAGCGAGGACTCAAATTTAATCACTGACTGAAGTTAGGAGACTTCTCGGTCTCTGGACATCTGATGCTGATATAGTGTACGATCACTCAAACACTCATCTGTCAGGATTGTAGAGCACTTCTCTCGCCCATTACACACACACACACACACACACACAAATCCAATCACTATTTGTCTGTCTCTCTCTCTCTCTCTCTCTCTCTCTCTCTCTCTCTCTCTCTCTCTGTACTGCAGCGTGAGGTGAAAAGAGCCTGTATTTGGCACTGCACTAGGACTCGGCGCTGTCCGGGCAATTAGGCTGCAAATGGAGGGCAAATAAATGAAGAGTCCTCTAATATCCTGCAGCTTCAGTCAGCAGAGTTTTCTCTCTCTCTCTCTCTCTCTTTCTCTCTGTCTCTCTCTCTTTCTGTCTCTGTCTCTCTCTCTCTCTATCCGTCTTTCTCTGTCCATTTGTCTCTCTCTTTGTTTCTCTATCTCTGCCCCTCTGCCCTTCTCTGTCTGTGTCTCTCTGTCTATCCATCTCTCTCTCTGTCTGTATCTCTCTTTTCTCCTCCATCACTCAGATCACTCATGCGTTTATCTTCAGCACTCATTAATCAGCAGCAGTGTGTAGTCATGCAGCAGGCATCTGTCTTTTCTTTTCACCATCTCACTCTCATGTGCTGCCTCTGTGTGTGTGTGTGTGTGTGTGTGTGTTCTGCTGTGTTACTCACAATCATACACACTGGAGTCCTTACTGTGAAATGTGATGCTGCAGTTTCTTGCTAAAGCTTCCTCCTGCCTGCTCAGTGGTTTTATAAAAGAATAAATGATTCATGATTTCTCCCTTTCTTAATAACAATACGTCGAGTTTTGTCTGATTATAAACAGGTTTTATTTACTATAAGTTTTGTCTGATTATAAACACGTTTTATTTACTATAAGTTTTGTCTGATTATAAACATATTGCTTAAAGGTTTTTGAGTTTCCGTCACTCGTTCTCAGACGACGGGATTTCAGGTATTAAACAGCTGACCTTCTATGAAAAAGCCCTGATGCCTCCTCATTTTACACTTCCTCTCCACTCCCTCTCTCCTGCTCCCTTCTTTCCATCATACACTGTAAGGAAAAGACGAGGATGAATGAAGAAGATGATGAATGAAGAAAAATGAGAAAGGAGCAGGATAGAATGCAGACAGCAGGTTGAAAGAAGATCAGCAATGAAGGAAAGGGTCATTCCTGTCTCCTCCCTCCTTTCTTTCCTGACCCTTTCCTTCATTCCTGATCTTCTCTCAACCTGCTGTCTGCACCCCATCCTGCTCCTTTCCCATCTTTTCTTCAGTCATGTTCTTCTTCATTCATCCTTGTCTCTTCCTTCTATCCCACTCCTCTCACATTGCCTCCTTACTGGTATCTACTTTATTTTTTTCTCCTTCCTTCCTTCCTCCCTTCCATCCTGATCCTATTCCTCTTACTTTCCCTCCTGTTCTTCCTGATGATCTCATTTCCGCTTATTTCTAAATGTTCCCTTCCTTCCTGAACTTTTCTTCTCATATCTTACTTTCCATCCCTTCCATCATTTCTGATACACCCTCTCCTTCCTTTACTCGCTTTACATCCTTCTTTCTGACATTCCCCTTCCTTCCTTACTTGTCCTCCCTTTCTTTCTTCTTTCCTTCCTTACTTCTTTCTATCCTTCCTTCTCTCATTTTACTTTCCCTTGTCCATCCGTCCTTCCTTCCTACCTTCCTTTTACTTTCCCTCCCTCCCTACACTCACATTCTCTCCTAATTTTTCATTTCCTCTTTGCTCATTTCCTCCCACCATACTACTTTTATTTCCCTGTTAATCCTTCCTTCCCATGCTGCTCCTTCCCTTCTTTCCTTCCTGCTTCTTTTTCCCTGCCTCACCATTTCCTTCACTCCTGTCCTTTACTTCCTCCCTGTGCATTTCTTTCCCTTCCAGTTTTTCCTCTTCGGCTCCCTGCAGTTCAGCAGATGTTTCCGTCAGAGCCCAGGAGGCGAGCGGTGCGTCTGAAGGTCAGACGGAGGCGAGAGGAGTGTTCAACACGACCGCTCAAGCTCTCACGGATGCAAACGGAAATCTCATGAAGACTCGCAGGCTTTGATTCAAAAGCAAGCGTTACGTCAAGGACAGGAAGTGCTGCAGAAAGGCAGATGATCAAAAAGCAGCGGGTGAAGCAGAGAGAGAAAATGAAAGAAGCTCTTCGAGTTTAGAGCGTTTATTCAGGAGCGAGCGATGCAGCTGTACCTCCCACTCAAACATTTACAAACACACACACACAGATCAGTAGACATTTACACTGCTCCATGAGCATGACACGCATTGATTTCTGTCGTCAATAGCAGGAGACACAGATGGGTAGTGATTGGAGGAGAGGTTGGGATGATGTGATAGAGAAAAAGAATATAAATTGGCATTTTAGGAGGAGACGCTGTAAAAGAGTACTCTGGGATTCTGGGAACGTTTAAATTATTTACATCTTCAGTGACAATCAAACCCGTGTTTCTGCCGATGAAACCAAGAGGAGAACAGCGGCTTTGCGATCTCGAAGAAAATAAAAAATAAAGAAAATAAAGAACGAGTGAATCTAATCGTCTGCTGTATCTGATATTCAGTCGTGCTTCATGCATCAAGCTCCAGTCTGCATCAGAGTTTAGCCTCCGATCTAAATCCTCCCGAGAAACCCTGATTCACCTCAAACCCAAATCGCTCAAATCCTCCGTGTCATTTTTGGGTTTTATTGGTCTATTAAGCTGACAGATGAAAGATCTCGATGTTCTCCTGCGTACTCCAGCGCACCCCCGCAGACACATCCAACCCCAACATAGAGACACTTCACACCAAAAATAGAAAACCATTGTTCTCTCTCTCTCTCTCTCTCACACACACACACACACACACACACACATCAGGTTAAATGTCACTGAACACACACACACACAGCCAGAGGCAACGACAAGACACACAGCAAACTGAAACCTGTATCTTCAGCATAAGAACCCATAAACGTGCATCCAAACTGATGAAAAACGTGTGTGTGGACGAATCGTAATGTTACAGAGCCGTCACGATGACTTTCACCCCTCAAACACTGTTCAAGTGTTCATAAGATTTATTTATTTATTAATTTATTCACTCAGAGTAAAAAAAGTTCCATCTAGCACCTTAAATGGTTTTCTAGATGTGCTGAGAACGTTTTAATTCATCATTTGCACGTCATACATCAACATCAGCATCGTAGGAACATTAACACTTTTCCACAGTGCTACTTTTTGTTTAACTGGGATTTTATTACAGAAGAATATTATCATGTCACTTAGCCCCCATCAGAGATTTCCATCTATACGACTTCAGAAGAGAGAGAAAAGAGAGGCTTGTGGGAGAACGACTTGTTTCTATGTTAATATGTAAATAAATGTAACTATAAACGGTTAAAAAAGCATTAACGAGTGCTGTGGTGTTATAGGAAAATAATCAACTTCAGGGTGGTAACAGTAACTCTGCTTCATCACACCACCCCGTCGTTGATTATTTTCCTACAGCACCATGTTCCCATGTGATTTATTCCTTACTTAATATTCACACACGCTAAAATCCTACAGAATACAGAGCGTAGCAGCAGGACTACTGCTTTCACCATTTACTAACATTCAGGTGGAATAATCCACGACTTTCATCCCACTGTTCCTTATTCTGTTCACACACACACACTCTTTGACAGACGCTGATAAATATTCCAGTTTAAGTTCAGTGTGTGTTTAAATGAAAGCTCAGTCGTATTTGCAGGTCAGGAGCAGAACGCAGAAAGTTTCATCAAAGCGCAGAAAGTTTTAGCGGCTCGTAAACACGTTCGTTTGATCACATTTTCGTCCAGCGTGAGACTTGCGAAGCTCTTCGAATGATAATGAGACTCCAACAAAACCTTTTGGAAAAGTCTGTGTGCTATTTACAGCATCAGAGACCCGGCAGTGCGTCATGCAGCTGAAATAACTCTGCTGGCCCCCACACGCCCCCATCACTCCGCCCCCAAACCCCCATCACTCCGCCCTCTCTGCCTCCCCGCGCCCCCCCACTCGCCCCTCTTTCTCTCTCCTGATCTTCATTCTCCTCTCCATCTCTCTTTATCTGGTGATCATTCTCTCAGCTCCACTAGAGACCCGCACACTCTGTCTGTCTCTCTCTCACTCACACACACACACACACACACACACTTTTCCCCTGAGACAAATCTACTCACACATGGCCTTCTGTTGCTCTTTCACAGTAATAAACGATTCTACGGCCTCTATGTAAAGCCCCAGGCTCATACATTACTGTGTCTATAGTGATACTATTGAAAGCAAAAGTTTGTGCACCCTTCAGACAAGATGACAAAAAGTGGAACTTGTACCATGACATACGGTATAGTGTTCAGTTTTACAGTTCCTTCATTATCACCAGTAAGAAAAATGGTCAGACAGTAAACTAATCCAACACACACATAATTAATAAATTAATAATAAATAACTTAAATAAATTCAGATAAATTTAAAACAGAAGCATATTTTCCTCTTTTTCAAAAATTATGAGAAGGGCACAAACTTTTGCACTGTATGGAAGTGAGGTTAATAAACAGGCTTAGACGATGAGGTCGACTCTTACTTACATTCAAACAAGTTGCAGAAATCTTTTAAAAACATATATTTTATATATATAACTGTACAAAGGAAAGTAGAAACCTGTGGTTCCCGAGTGGAGGAACAGAAAAGCGTTCGTCCTGTCGTCGGGAGATTGTTGGTGCTCTGTGAGTGGGAGGGGCATACTCTCTCTCACCTGTCAATCACAGAGACGCTGGGAACCCAATATGAAAAAATCTCCCTCTGTTCCTGTAAAGCTTTCTTCCTCCTGTCTCTCAGGGAGATTTTCCTCACCACTGTCACCTCTGGCTTGGACATTAGGGATCTAAATCTATATCTGGATTTCTGTAAAGCTGCTTTGTGATGATGTCTATTGTTAAAAGAGCTATATATATAAAATTTAGCTCAACTGATTGAACGTAACTGAAATACATATATATATATTGCACACCTTTATGTGTTCCAAATATGACTTTCCCCACTTTCCTACTCTTTAAATAATCTCCGCTGTGAGTAATCCCAAATCTCTCTTTTTCCCCCTCTCATTCCTTCCCTGCTTTTCACCTCCTGCCTCTTCCATTTTACCCAAAATGCCTTTCAGGGGAACTAATGAGAGTTTATTCTTCCAAATGAAGCACAGCGCAGAGGCAGAGCGGCTTTGAGCTCACACTGGTGGTATTAACACTCAGTCTTCTGACTACAGCATGACTCACTCTCTCTCTCTCTCTCTCTCTCTCTCTCTCTCTCATCCCCATTTTCTTTTTAATAATAAGCAAACGACTGCAGGCCGGGAAAATATAAATGAGACCAGAATTAGGCTAAAAATAGCCACGCCTACGTTTTTTTTTTCCTCATGAGAAATCAAATAACCACGACAAGCCTCTAATTTTTTTCTTGCATTCAACCCAAAACCTGATTTCAGTCTTGAGGTCGTCATGTGATTTGATCTGGCTCAGCGATCACGCCGACACTCAGACACTCGGAACACAAACCAAATCCGATGTCTTGTATCCTGTTCCCTGACGGTTTAGGCCGGATTGTGCTTTACCCTTTACCCATTCCAGTGCTTTTTTATTTTATTTTTTTTTTTGCAGCTCTCGTCATTAAATCAGCTGCAGGAGTGTGTGGTTATGAAAGCCACTTTGCAGAACAAGCAAATGTCAAATTGTGACTGATCATCTGGCGAGCGCTCGGTAATAACTAGCGCTAACAGATGCCACGGTCAAATGACTATTGATGAGGATGTGAGAGGCACCGGAAAGTGCTGGAACGTGGCGAAAGGACACTTAGTACATTGTTCACAAATGCCAGGATTGAGAGGAATAATCATAACAACAGCAGAGTGAGTCAGAAAATAAAAGAGGTGATAATACCAAAGCTAACCCACTGACAATTTTGGCAAAATAAATTATGATGACTGAGAAGCCGATGTTCAACAACGAAGCTAAATGATAGGTGAATATAAATGTCACTATTAGGTGCAGTAACGTATTGCTATTTACCTTGATTTAAGGGTGCCAAAACTTTAAGTAGCACTCACATGATGTTTACAGTGATGTCACACCAAATGACGACTTCTGATGGATGACGAATAAAAACATAAACTCAAAGTGTGTTAGTGAGGAGTCAAAACTCCAGACCAGCTCCAGTGCTCCTGTACTAGAGCGATGGAGAACCGTTCTTCTAAAAGATCGTCCCTCAGTATTAATACTCAAAAGTGTTAAATAGTTTAAGACTCAATAAAACAGTATTTTTTATAATCTTCAGGATTTGTGTTTATATTTGATGCTGCAGTGATTACGCTCTTACATTAGCAGGCAGGATGGAGAATATATTTTATTAACATTTCCCTACATCACTGCATTCTGCATCACTCTGAAGTGTTCCTGCGCAGAAATAATCAGATAAGAGATCAGATGTTCTTAAAAATTAACCCATAATTCACAGAGGATGTTCTCCACGTGTTTAATCGGAGAAAGTTCGCTATGTGATGTATAGCTCACTCAAGAAGCCCATCACCTCAGGACACACACAGGGAGAAGAGAAAGAGAGTACATTTCACATTCAGCCTCACAACATTTCCTCCTCCAAAGCTTCCATCTTTGGGAGTTTTTGCTTCTCACCGTCGCTCTGTGCTTCACTCAGCGGAGGTTAAGGCACTGATCTGCGATGATCTACACTGTAAAACGTGCTATTAATTATCATGTAATATTTTATTTTGTATTCTTTAATTCTACAAAATATAAAAGAGCAGAGTTAATTCAGGGCCAGAGCGACTGTAGCATGCTAATTTACAGAATAAATTTTAAAACAAAAAATAGAAATCTTCACTAAATGTGATTAAAATTATGTAAGGAATTTGTCTTGGTGTACTGGTGCTTAGTAATAACAGTAAAATACACGGAATAAAAATAATATTAATAAGGTAAACATTGTAAAGTAAGATAAAAAAGTTAAAAAAAAGAAAAGAGAAAGTTATGAAATGAGCAAAAATATAAAAGTATAAAATTTTAAGAAAATAAAAACAGAGCCATTAACTGTACATTAGTGCAGGATGTGCGAAAGTGGGCCAGTTCAAATGCTCACAGTTTGAAGTAATGAAGCCCAAAGTTGATTATTTTCATATAACAGTACGTGTTTTATTCCTCTTATACCACAGCAATTTACTAATGATTACAATTTTATATTTACTAAAGAATGACACGTCATACTTTTTATCCATTTATAGTTATGCGTAATGTTGTGGAACGTCAGTGAAACAAGTCAGTTCCTGTTGTCACGTTATAGCAGCTATAAACAGTCGTTCCCTCACCAGCCTCTCTTTATTCTCTCTCTTTACCGAGAAAATGCAAAGAAGCGTAAACTCCTCTGTCCTGAAGATGTCGGAAAACTTAAAGTTACGGCTTTACCTCTGACTGTTACAAAGCACTGACACTGGAGACTCCTTCCATACATGTTACATAAACATCTCCTTACAGATCAATGATTACACACATTATTTAATCTGTTTATTATTAGTGGAGCGTCCGCTGTAAGAGTCGCTGTTACTATAGAAACGATAACGTATCAGAACGAGCGCATTAATATAAACCTGTGATTTGCAGCTGCACTACTGTCAGAGATGCTGTTATAGAAAACTAATCAACACCTTCTGACCAATCACAGTCCAGGTTCCAACAGCACTGAGGGATAAATAAGTTAACCTCAATGGTGTGTGATGAACTCAAGGACAGATTCAGTTATTTCCCAGCCTTTTATATTTTTTAGCAGTTGTAGTTACATGGTGCTGACTACAGGGGGTGCTCTAACATCCACAACACCCTGCATCCCTGTAAACTGCAGCTTTATGGTACTTTTGTAGAGATTTCCTCACAGGTTTGAGTCAGATATCTCTCTCAGATTCCCGTTTCCATTCAGAGAATTGGATTTTCGCTAATAGCCGGCACGCATCTCTCTTTGAAGCTCTGTGAAATGATTCATTTGTCTTTTTTCAAAGCTTGTTTTACTTTAATATTCAGTTGATCTTGAAACAGGTGCTGGTTTTTTCTCACATGAATCCATTCAGATTTTAAGCTTTGAAGTGGGATTGATCTAACCTCTCTGATCTCTCGCTCCGGCTCTCTCGTGGAGCCATTGTGCAAAAAAAAAAAAAAAAAGCTTCAAATGCCAAAGAAAATCCCCATATTACATGCAGACCTTTTGAGGAAAGAAGAACGAGTGGCATAGAAGCAGCTTTAGGTGTCTTTTCAACTTGATTAAACAGGAAGTCAGATGTTCACGTCATTGGTTGATCCTTCAGCACCTTTTCAGGTGTTTTTGTCCACCAGAAGCTGTAGCAGGACACTGAAGCTGATGGACACCCCTGCTCTGGAGTCAATGGTACATTCCAGACACCCACACAGAGTTAAAGCCCTCCAGTGGGACTGGCCTGACGCAGGGGGTGGGGTAGGTGTGGATGTGGGTCTCGTTGGCTGCTGGGTAAATATTGATGCAGAGGTTTGACGTGGGAGAAGAACAGCGGTGGAAGCAGGGATGAGATGGAGGAGAAGAAATAAAATTCTTCAGATACAAATTCACGATGAGGCGCATGCTTTAGCTCAAACGCTAATACGATAAAGTGAAACACAGAGAGACAGAACTGAGGGTTTGTGGAAGAGAAAGAGGACGTGGATTGTTCCTTTGTGTTTGTGTTTCTCCTCCCCAGAGAACTTCAGCAGCTAAAATAGCAACTCTCGCTGTGGTCTATTTAACTGCGAGCGCCCCGAGGTGACGGCAGATTCAATCGTTTCTCTAATCACTTGTGGTGATTGACGCAAGGCACTGCGCATTGCAGGCGTCTATTCACACAAACACACACTCACACACTCACACACACACACTTCTGATGGGTGTAGGGCAGCTTCAGCACCACGGACAGCAACAGGATGTACATGACAAAAACATGTATAAAAAATTAAGCTGTAATGTTTGAGGAGTAAAAGATCAACACATGAACATTTGAATATAATTTAATAAATCTAAATATGTTTTGAAAAATTTTAAAAGATTTTTATGTTTCCATCACACCTGAGCAAATTTACAGCTGCACTTACTCACCTGGAAATGTTACAGACTCCAAAACTGCAGTTAATAAATAAAGACTGTTATCTGGTTTTTCTCTCTCTCTCTCACTCTGTCTCTCTCTCTCTCTCTCTCTCTCTCTCTCTCTCTGTCTCTCTCTCTCTCTTACATCTGTCTCTCTCTCTGTCACTATGTCTGTCTCAGTCTGTCTCTCTCTCTTTCTCTCTCTCCACCACTCTCTCTCTGTCTGTCTCCATCTATCCCTCTCCACCTCTCTCTCACACATCCGTCTCTGTCACTGTGTTCCTCTGTGTCTTTTTATTTCTCACTTTCTCTTTGTTTCTGTCTCTCTCTCTCGCCCTCTCTCTCTCTCGCCCTCTCTCTCTGTGGTTCACATTCTGAGGTATCAGGATCAGTTTGGCAGGAAACAGATCTCTCACAGAAGATGAAGACGATTAGTAAATGATGAGTTTGGAGTTATTTATATGAATATTCATTAGTATAATAAGAACAGTCAGTATTATTAAACTGCCACTGGACTGGTTTGATTGTTTACTATATTTTTATTCATACTTATTTCTGGGTTTTTTTCTCTCTCTATTTTATTTGATTACAGTTTCCATAACCGCTCAGTTATTTTTTTTGGTCTGAATTTAATCAAACTTAATGAAAATAATTCTCCAGTTCATTACAGTATACAATAAAATTTCAATAAAAATGATTACACATGATTCTTCATGAGTTCTTTGGGAAGTCAAGGGTTCTAAGCTTCCTGAAGAGGTTCTGCTCAGAACCCCGCCCCTTTCTTTTCAAATCCACATGCAAACAACAAGCACATAAACTTTACTTCAGGCTCTAAGTAAGATATTAAGAACTTTTTTGGTAAATGTTTTGGCAGTGTGTATGACTGTTTAAATGAACTGTTCATGTGTGCGAGCTTAAATCTGTAAAACACTCTAGTATTAAATTTAAAAAAAATATTAATGGTAGAAAATCTTGGCTAAAGTAGGCTCCATGTAGTTTTCAACACGTAAAATATTGCAGATTTTCCACCGTTATGTAAACATCATTCCATCCAATCAACTTCAGGTAATTAACACTACACCACTCGAGCTTGAACACACACGTTAATAAACGATGGCATCAATTCAGACAAAAACCTGTTCAGCATTTTATAGTAAAACAAGCGAGAGGTCAAAACAATGCTGTTCCACTGGGGAGCGTTTTATAACTAATCCAATATAATCGTGTCTCTTTCCTGCATTCATTAAGCACCTCTCTCTGCCATCGACCAGCACACACAGCGTCTGAGGATAATTAGATTAAAGAGAAGGAGACGGGAGTGAACAAGTGCAGCGGCGATGGAGGAAGAAGACCACAGGCCAATCCGATACGAGAAGCATTAAGGAAGCAAAGTGAGAGTCTTTTATATTCATCACAGTCGCCTCGGGAGAAGTGGAGGCGTTTTTTTGTTGCACGGCATGATGAGGAGAGGATGGAAAACACAAATATACACAAAATTTAAGCACTTATCATCTCCAGATGTTTCTAATTGACTCTCAGAGAAGGAGCATGAATCTAAATTCATAATTAAATTAGAAATGCATAGAGTCCAGTCACTTCACAGAGCTCAATCAACAAGCGTCGACCTGTTGGGTTCAAAACGCCGGAGAGAAGGAGAGGAAGAGAGGAGAATGAGACGTTTTCTCCCCTCCACAGGCCATTAGTGGGGTGAAATTAAAGAGGGGGATCTAATTAACCCACGACGAGCAGAATTACAACCACCAATCAATGCAGTGAGCCGAGACGGGCAGGGAACACACAGACCCTCGCCGGAAGTCTCCATAAAAACCACCTCCTCGACTCCCAGCCATTCTTCAGCTGACAGTATGTACATTACGACCAGAACAGACTGTAAAACATGGAAAAGACGACAGAACTTTAGTTAGTAACAGCGAGGTTACTACTAGGCTTTAGAGTAAAGCAAGGGAAGATCGTTGGACTGGAATTATAATCCATTATAAGCCCTGAATAGCGGCTTGTGGGAAATTAGCATATTTCTCTTGTCATTACAGTATCACAAATTACTCTTCTAATCACAGCATGTGTTTACAGCCACTGTTATAAATCTCCGATTACATTCACGATATATGCAATCAAGTTTAAACACAAGTGATATTTAGTGCCATTGTTACCATAGCAACAAGAATCATGTACAAATAGTGAACATTAAGCAGCATGTTTGCCTTAATGACGTGTTTTAAATCATCAGTCTCAGTAAAACATCCTCCAAATCTCCCTATAGAACAGTCCGCATGAAGAAGAGTGAGTCACAACATTTCCCTCATTCGACAATCAACCGAGAAAATGTACAGATTGTCTACGGGTAAAGCAGACTGTCAGGGATTCTCAGAGACAACGGACGCAAGTGCAGATTTTTATTGTGCCGAGTGTAAAAATAACAACTAAAACGGTGAGTAACACAAAACAACAAGACATACAGACTATGGGCAAGACTACAGCAGGCAAAGCAACACACAGACACAACATCAACAGAAGCACGACAATTAGATACACAGAGACCAGAACTTAAATAGTGGTGCAAATCAGAGTGAAACAGGAAACAGGAGCTTGTGATTAGTGCCATGTGACGTGCTGGGGCTGATGGGAAGTGTAGTTTAGTGTCCTTTTAGCACCAACCTGATTAGATATACTGTATTGCCTTTACTCATCTTCTAACTTCATATGTTTCAGGCAATAGCTGCTCAACAAACACTTTTTGAGTTTATAGTTTACAGTTACATTTATTATTCCGTGAATCAGGCTAGTTCCTGTTGTCACTTACATTATAGCAGCTATAAACAGTCGTTCCCTCTCCAGCTTCTCTCTCTTTATTCTCTTTTGAAATTAATAAGACAAAAAAAAACGCAACGTGTCATGTTACCAAGAAACCGCAAAGAAGTGTAAACTCCTCTGTCCTGTTACCTCTGACTGTTACAAAACGCTGACACTGGAGACTCCTTCCATAAATGTTCACTAAACATCTCCTTACAGAAAACTTCACCATGTCATTTATTGATTCTGCGCACTCTTCTTTTTAATCTGTTTATGTGCTTAAGTCCCTGAGAATGAGCTGTTACTATAAAAACAATAACATATTAGAACAAGTGCATTAATATAAACCTGTGATTTCAGGTGATGTAACCAATCAGAATCCAGAATTCTTGACATGTGAGTAAGTCTGTGGCTAATATGAACACACACACAGATTTCCACACCAGATAGGTATAATCATGTTCATATCATATCAGTGTGTGTTCGATAATAATAATTAAAACAGGGAAATCTGTGAAATCGTGTTTAGCAGTTAGCACACACTCCCACAGACACCAGCACTGCGTCTGCTCTCATTTACAGCCTGCGATGTTCAGCAATTAAATTTGTCCACTTTACAGCACCGCACTATCGAGCAGAACTCTGGTGTAATGCCATTGTTTGGCTGAGTCGCTCTACCCAATTTAGTTCTGCCCAAATCAATTTACAAGCCAAAATGAATGTAATCAGGAGCAATTTGGTTATTTTTCCTCCACAGGATGGAACGTCTCTCAGCTCGGCGGTGATGGAGACGCTCAGCGGATCTCTCGCGCTCGCTGTGAGGACATCGTTATCCTCGATCATCACCTGAGGCTGCTCCGCATGCACAGGCAAAGACGCCCAGAGCAAACAGCTGGCGGCCATGATGAATATTTCACATTCAGTGGTGGGTAAGCCGATCAGTGAGGAGTGGTTACGGGCGACGGGGGGCGACGCTTAGATCACACAACCTGCAGCAGGACTGATGTCCAGCTTCCACAGCTGTCAGGAGAGACCATGACAGCATGGAGGATGTGGAAAGATTTAACAGATGCTAGTGTCGATATCTTTTCACTCTAATCTCTCTCTCTCTCTCTCTCTCTCTTTCACATCCACAGTCTAGTCCAAAAGTTGTACCAATATTTAAGTGAGGAAAGTTCAGGTTACGCAGCTGCTTAAGTCGACATTTTGGATTGTTAAAATCACCTGAATGCAGTTCACGCCTCTGAGGTTTACAGATTTTTCTTGAGTAGAAGCGAGACGGAGTTTTTCAGCAACATCTCGACCATCGGCTTTAAGATAAAGCACTGAAACAAATCTAATAGGAGTCTAGTACATCACCAACATATTGCTGCATGAATAGTGTTAATAATTTAACAATATGACTTCCACACTCTTTATTCAGCAGAGCATAAAATAGCACTTGATCCAGCACTTGATCCTGTTATTTTACATTTAATTTTTTTCATATATCATGCTCTAACAGTTACTCAAGTGCAAGATGCAATGAAGTCACGAGACAATAAATTGAGATCATAAAATTGGAATGTGTGTGTGGTGATGTAGGCGAATTGAATTAATAAAGTAAAGCCAGTGTTTGTGTTAATTCGATGTGCTCTCCTGTAAAGAAAACATGTCCACGGTGTGAAGGATAATCTGACCCAGCGCTTGTCTACTACACTTACAGAGAAACTTTACCTTCATTCATCACTTTATCCATAAAATACTCACTGGCAAAAGTTTGGGGAAGAACCACGTGTGTGTGTGTGTCTGTGTGTGTGTCTGTGTGTGTGTGATGGTCAGGTTTCCACAAACTTTTGGCCGTATAGTGTACATTTCCTCCAATTTAAAGGGATAAAATGATTAATCAATTATCAGTGTGATATTTATGTATTTAATGTTGACCTTGAATGACATGCCATAGTGTCTTAGAGTGTATTTACAGACAAATAAATTTCACTGTGACATATTGTGGTTACGTCAAACTGCCAGACAGTGGCGAGACACGCCTCTGTTTTAGACAAACTCCGCCCCCATGTGCGTAACTCTCACGGAACTGCTGAATAGCATTTAAGTCTGTGGTCACGCCTGAGCTCTGAATACTGATGTGTGTAATTTCAGTATTTAATCCCCTCTGAATGAGTTTGGAGTAAATTATTTTTCTGTTCTTATCTGAACACAGGGAGTTTATATTCGTATCTGTAATAATCTCACACACACACACACACACACACAGATTAGCATATGTAATAGTTTTCTAGTCTGGCCTTTAAACTCATATCAGAATGCAGACAGAGAGTCGACTGTTCATAGCAAGAAGTGGATAAAATGATTCATAAAACTCAGGGTCTGCTACAGAACCTGTTCAGGGTGGCTCAGTGGTCACGGTTCTGCTATAGAACCTGTTCAGGGTGGCTCAGTAGTCAAGGTTCTGCTCTAGTGACTGGAGGGTTGTGAGTCCACCTTTAACACCAAAGCTATACACATTTAGAAAAAAAGGGTTTCAGACAGGGTTCCAAGTAGAACCTGTTTAGGAAGGTACACTCTTAAAAATAATGGTGACAGAAAAGGTTATTTGGAACAATGCCACAGAAAAACCACTTTTGGTTCCCTATAAATAAGTATTTTAAGCTCCCTAAAGAACCATTTTCTCCATAGTTCCCTCTAGGACCAAAACAAAATGGTTAAAGATCCATCAATAAGAAGGTCCTTTAGCAAAAAAACTATATTTTCCACTGGGATTTATGTTTTCAGCTTGTCTCACTGCTTAAATGTTCTAAGTAGAGCCTTACAACTGAGTCTTTTCCTAACAGAGAGGGTTCCAAGTAGAACCTCTTTGGGAAGTTAAGACCCCTAACTGGGTTCCCTTTCTCTCCTGTCTAAAAGTTAATGCTCTTATTCAAATAAAATCAAAGCTCATACTCTTACACAAGGTTCCATCTTACAGGATAAAAGGCTCTATGTAGAACCCTACAACTCAACTCTGAATGTGAACTGCGTGTGTGTGTGTGTGTGCGTGTGCGTGTGTGTGCATGTGTGTGTGTGTGTAATAATAACAGACAGCAGCCGCAGGACTCGTTTCTGTTGTTATGTGGAACCTCACTCGGGGGAATTTACGCTCTGATGTGAGGTGAAACCTGACAGCTCTGAAATTCCTCACTAGATAATGTGCCTCATTAGTGGTTCTCAACAGGTTCCGCTTTGCTCAGCTCCCGCAGGACGGAGAACTCATACACACACAAAACACGTCAGATCTACACACAGACTACACACACACACACACACACACACACACGAGTGGCACTTTCAGCTCGTCTCTCTGAGGAACTTTTAAATATTCTGTGTAGAACCCTACAGCAGAGTGGTTTTCAGCTTGTTTCTCTGGAGAACCCTCGAATGAAAAGTACAGCAGAGGGCTTTTGTTTTGTCTGTTTGGCGAACCCTTAAATATTCGATGTAGAACCCTTTAGAAAGCTTAGAACATTCCTTATCCAAGAACTTTTGAAAAACAACATAATAATAATGTAAAATAAAACAGATACACATCCACACACACACACACACACACACACTGAGTAATGACTCACCAAGTTTTATGAGTCATTTTGCTTGAGAACGCTGCTAAGACGTGAAACATAGCAGGTTAAACTCAGAGACCCTGCAGTGTGTGTGTGTGTGTGTGTGTGTGTGTGTGTGTGTGTGTGTGTTCTAAAGGGCAGAGTGTATGGTGTAGAGAACATTTACACAGTTGCACTTTCTCCACTCGTCTCTGCTCATGACCTCATGACTCACTCACACGACTCAGTGTTCATTCATACATAATTCAGCAAGGGCACTAATGACCACAGACCCCTGGAACCTCCACACACACACACACACACACACACACACACATACACATACACACACACACACACAGGGGCTCGTTCCATGGACTGCATTACACCATCACACCGCTATCAGAGCACAAAACCAAACACACAAGGCATAAGAAAAGGTATAAATGGTAACCCCACCTACAACACCATCTCTAACTCCGCCCATAACCCCACCTCTAACCCCACCTACAACACCATCTCTAACTCCGCCCATAACCCCACCTCTAACCCCACCTACAACACCATCTCTAACTCCGCCCATAACCCCACCTCTAACCCCACCTACAACACCATCTCTAACTCCGCCCATAACCCCACCTCTAACCCCACCTACAACACCATCTCTAACTCCGCCCATAACCCCACCTCTAACTCCGTCCATGTGTGTATATAGGCTAAAAAAAGGTTCTAATTTAGCTCCTTTAAAGGTTCTTTGGTTTGTCTGGAGTAACCCCTGGTTATAAAATCAGCTGGGTAGAACCTCTTCAGGAAGCTCAGAACCTTAAACCAAACTAAGAGTGGTGTGTTGGGAAAAAATCATAGGTGTAAATGGCTCTGGTGACTGACATTCATAATTATCTAAGGTTTAATCTAGAACCCTTAAAGATTTTTGGGAAATCCTTAAAATTTCTACGTACAACCGAAGGTTTTCCTTTCACAAAACATTCAAAGTAGAACCAGTTTTGGAAAGCTAGAACCATTCTGTCTAATAGTCTAGATATAACTGTGAGTAAAACTCTTGCACTTTTGCTAACCCACTTCTCTGAACAGCAAATCAACCAATAGTTGTCCTTCTGCTGGAACCCTTAAAGGTTCTATGTAGGACCCCTTTAGAAAGAATGCTGAACTGACTAAAGAACCCTTTAAGACCCTGTTTTTCATAAAGAGTGTAGAGCTGGAAAACAATCCTAGGTGTAAACAGCTCGGGTGACTGATGATGTTCCTGATTATCTGATTATACAATGTTTATAAGAGATTAAATCTAGAACTCCAAAGGGTTTTTTTTGGAGGAACCCTTAAAATTATGGAAAGCTAGAACCATTTTGTCTAATCACCTAGATACAAATGTAAGTCAAACTATTGCACTTCTGCTAACGCTCTTCCCTTAACAACAATCAATCAGTGACAGCTTCGCAGTTCTTTGTTTTTTTGTTTTTTTTGTCTGGTGTAACCCTTAAAGGTTCTATGTAGAACCCTATAATAAAGTGTTTCCTAGTCATACCATAGCAACTGATGATTTTTGTGATGATCTGGTCATATACTGTTTAAAAAAGGTTAAATCTAGAACCATTTTGTCGATGGTCTGGATATAAACGTAAGTAAAACTCTTGCCTCTCTGCTAACCCTATTCTCTTAACAGCAATCAGCGAATCACAGCTTAGTGACTTGTCCATCTGGGGGAACCCTTAAAGGTTCTATGTAGAACCTCTTTAAACATTTTTCAAACATGAAAATAAAGAGAAGGAAACAGTGAAGTCTCTCAGCTGAAGAACCCGTCGTTGTACAGATATCAGTAAGACCCTGACGGTGCTGTAGATCCACAGAGCTTTATTCATCGCTCATTACTCCATAATGAATAATCCGTCTCTATTTGCACGGAAGTCTCGCCAGAGGACCTGCACTCTTTACATATTGATTGTCTTTAAGAGCTTTTAGATGATCAGGATCCGAGTCAATAAGAGCGCGTTCCACTGGGTTTAAATCTTAAAGCTAATTAAAGCAAACAAAACGTCGTTAGAGTTAAACACAGAGCTGATTCTTTAACGATGTGAGGAATTCATCATCACCTTTACACCACTGATCTCACAGTCGAACATCTGAGAACGGTGTCAAAAATACAAGATGTTTTCAAACAGCCATTTCAACAGCACTCATGACGTGTTTGAGAAACACGGATCTGTTTAACGCTCCTGTACGTGCCCCTGTCCTCTGAAGCACAAACGTCACTGATCACACTCACATCCGTCACTTTTTACAGCAACGTCACTAAAAAAACAACTCCATTCTGTCGAAAAAGTGCTGCCTGTAAACTTCAGCGTGGTTTTATTTGGTGTTGATGGACCACACAGAAATGGAGATACAGTAAGTTACACAGCAAGTGTTCCTTATGATGCTCTCTTTAAAAAGCTTAAGTCTAGAACACTTATGGGGTTTAAGGGGAACCCTTACAATTTCTGTTTAGGACGATGCTATGACCAAACGTTTCCTTTCACAAAAGTTTCCAAGAAGAACCATTTTAGAAAGCTAGAACCATTTGGTCTAATAGTGTGAAAATAAATGGAAGTAGAACTCATGCAAGAACCCTTAACTCCACAAAGAGCCCTGTTTTTTTAAGAGTAGAGAGATAGAAAAAGGTAAATGTGCACATATACAGTGACACGATGATGTTCATAATTATCTGGCCATAAATCTAGAACCCTTAAGGTTTTATGGGGGAACTCTTGTAAGATATAACTGTAAGTCCTGCTTCTTTGCTAACTCTCTTCTCTTAACAGCTATCAACCAATCACTGTTTAGCGACTGTACACACATTCTTTAGTTTGTGCTTCTGGGTGAACACTTAAAGGTTCTATTCAGAACCCTAGAATAAAGTGCTTCCTAATCAGCAATGTTTCAAAGTAAATCCCTTTTAAAGAAAAAAACCCTAACAGAGGTTCATAAAGTGTTGGTAAGGTAAGGATGTATAATGACTGATGATGTAAATCTAGAACCCTTAATGGTTTTTTGAGGCACTCTTAAAATCTGTTTTTCAGAAGCTAGAACCATTTTGTCTAATAGTGTAGATCTAAAAGTAAGCCTTGCTCCTTTACTAACCCCCTTCCCTTCACTGTAAACATGTTTTTTTAATTTGTCCCTCGGGGGGAACTCTTAAAAGTTCCATGTAGAACCCTAATATAAATTGCTTCCTGATCATCAAGAGTTCCAATAGAACCCCATTAGTTACCAAAGAACCCTTAACTCAGGTTCATAAAGTGCTGAAAAATGGGAGGTGTACACGTATACAGCAAACGTTCCTGATTATCTCATCATACATGCTTTTAAAAAGGTTAAATCTAGAACCATTAAGGGTTAAAATGTCTATGTAGTAGCAAATAAAAGCATTTTAGAAATCTAGAACCATTAGGTCTAATAGTGTAGAGATAAAATTAAGTCTTGCGTATTAGCTAACTCTCTTCTCATCAACCAATCACAGCTTAGCAGCAGTAAACCGGTTCTTTGTCTCTCTGGGAGAACCCTTATTTTTGTTCTGTGCTGATGCGCATGATCACATTTACGACATCAATTACTGAAAATATGTCAGATTCTATCTGGTGAAGTGCTTCAGAGCCGACCCTGCCTCAGAGTCAGCTCAGAACCTCGCTATTGCTCCCACTTCTGCTCATTTCTGCTCATTTCCACACTCACTGAGCTCCAGTTCTGCCACATGTGCGTCTGAGAGCAGTAAAGTGTTCCTCAGATCTCAGATCTCAGATCTGCTGAGGTTCTCCTCTCTCCCGCTGGCCGTGGTGCTGAAATGATTTAAAGCTGTGAGACTTGGCATCCTGACTCAGGCCTGAGGAGCTTTCCTCTTCTTGTGGAGGAAAATGCTGAGACAGGTAGCAATTAGGAGCTGCTCCAACTTCACTCCAGAACTCATCACACACACGCACACACACACACACAGCTACACATTACGCTCACACACAAACATCTACACACACAGTAAAGTAAATCGTACCACACTTATTGTGTTATCAGTGCGAAGCCGTGGTTCTGGTGGCTGGGTTTGGTTCTGCAGGCCTGCAGTGTGCAGCTTCATGGAGAATCAGCAATAATGCACGCGCTAGTTGGATCATTAAGCGCGAGATTTCACTCATTAACTTCACAATCAATAACAATAATCGAGACTGATCTTTAGGATTGATATTATCAGTCTTCAATCAATCAATAGATGTAATGACTAATCGATGTTCAGCCACACCTTAACTCTCAAATCTACAGATAATGAGCTCTGATCTCAGCGCGAGCGTCTGTGGGAAAAGGCTCTGCGCATCTTCTTACAAAAAACTCTGCAAGTTGCTTTGGAAGACCTGTGCGTTTGTTTTTTTTTTAATTTTCAGAACAAGACTGCATGTGGCACTGGCATCAGAAATCATTCCTGTAAATCGGAAACATGATGAAACTCGCGCTTACCTTGTCTGACATCCAATTTCCGCTGCTGCAGAGCGCTAAAACGGGACGATGCTGCTTCTCTCTAAATAAAGATCCTTCACCAAAATTCAGCGTCCACCCACTGAAGTGCGTTTTCCCAGCGGATCATAAAGTACGCCTTACATAACTCCAAAACTACTCCAGAAGCACAGTTTACTGCAGAAAGAAGTCGCTAGGATGAGAGGATGAGATGCTGAGATGTTCCTCTTTTTGCTCAATCCAGCCACCAAAGTGTGCAAAACGCTGCTGAAATCAAATAAATCACCGGAAGTAGATCCTCCTCAGCGCGGAGACTCCTGCACGCTCTTTGCACTCTTTGTTCTCCAGATTTTCCCCATCAGATTGTCTGGAAATGAAATGGCTTTAAACAGTCTGCTGCATGTATTGCTACGTAATCAAACTGTAAAATCCTCACTCAGGTCGTGCGTTAATTCTCCATTCCCACTTTTCTCGCCTTAAACCTTAAACACACACACACACACACACACACACACACGTCTCTCTTTTCCTCCAAACACACCACTTTGCATTTCTCCAGAAATTCCATCCCAACTCGCTGCAAAGAAGAAGAAAAGAGAAGAAATCCCTACACCACACAGCGCTTCAGCTGCATCGCCTGGGCTTCTCGGAGATCTTGGAGAAATCCAGCATCTACATGATCAGCAGCAGCTCGCGCGAACCGAGAGAAAGAGACGCGAGACAGACGGAGCTGAGCACTGCACCATCTCCCGTGCGCGCGTGCAGAAAAACACCCAACTTCTTATCGCGCTCCGTTCTGTTGCATCCTTCTATCGCTCCATCTATCCGTCCGTCCATCTGTCCATCCGTCCGTCCATCCGGTGCTGGCGCGTGCGCGGCGATCCGGCAGGTGAATGCGCGCGCGCAGCCGCCGCACGGTGAAGCAGCGCGGACCTGAGAGCACGAGCTGAACGATATACCGGCTCTCACGCGATATCGCGATACATTCGGTCTCTGTGATGCACGTATATGCAAATGAGCTCTCTAACCAATCACTGAGTGCGTTACTGTGATCAGTCAGCATGCTGAAGAGCTGTGATGGAGCAGATCGCCGATTCTCTAGCATTAAAAATAATAATAATAATAATAATAATAATAATAATAATAATAATAATAATCAGGAGAGGTTTTAAGCAGGTTAAGATCACTGAACTTTTAGTGTTTCTGTTTCTCAGCTCAGAAAAAACTCAAACATAAGACTCCTCCTCTCCTCTCCTCCTTTCTGCCACCTTTACCCCTCTCCTCTCCTCTCTTCTCCTACTCCCCCTCTCATCCTCTGCTCCTCTCTCATCCTCTCCTCTCCTCCTTTCCTCCAGCTCTCCTACTCTCCTCCTGTCCTCCTCTCCCATCTTCTGCTCCTCACTCCTCTTCTCCTTTCCTGCACCTCTCCTCTCTCTTCTTTTCCTCTCTCCTCCTCTCCCCTACTTTCCTCCTCCTCTCCTCTCTTTTCCCTCCTTCTCTCCTCCTCTACTCCTTTCTTCCTCCTCACCTCTCCTCCTGTCCTCCCCCTCCTCTCTCCTCCTCTCCAATTCTCCACCTTCCTCCTCTACTCTCTTCTCCTCCTCTCCTCTCCTCTCCTCTCTTCTCCTCTTCCCCCTCTCCCTTCTCCTCCTCTCCTCCCCTCTCCCATTCTCCTCTCCTCTCCTCCACAGTATAACTGCTGTTTCTACACCAGGTTGCCAGGTTGGACTGATTCCTGCTCCACTGGGGTTTACGTTACACTGAGATGGACGTGGAGTTCCAGTGGAAACTGACTGAGGATTTTTTAAAACACTCTGGACTGAACTCATGATGTGTATTAATCTGATTTTTATTCAAATATACTGGCTAAAATCATAGATAGATAGATAGATAGATAGACAGATAGATAGATAGATAGATAGATAGATAGACAGATAAGCAATCTGTTTTACAGCCTAAAGTGGTTCTTGTTAAAATTACAATTATTTTAAGGATTATTTACAACAAGGTTCCTGAAGGCACATAAACAGTTCTGCTGAGACAATAAAACTGTAAAGGAATCTGTCTTGCACTTTGCCATACTGCTACTACTCATTCATTTATTCATTCATTCATTCATTCATTCATTCATTCATTCATTTTCAGTAAGCACTTTATCCTGGTCAAGGTCTTGCTGTATTTTATCCTGGGAATGCTGGGAATCAGGTGGGAATACACTCCAGGGTGCATCACACACTCAGTCACATCTAGAGTGTAATTTATCTTCAGCAATCCACCTATTGGCATGTTTTTGGGAGGTGAGAGGAACCCGGAGAACCCAGCAGAAACCCACACACACACGGAGAACATGTGACATGCCAATAGGTGGATTGATGATGATGGATGAATAAATAAATAAAGCTTTATTGCAACCTAAAGCTGTTCTTGTTGAAACCCTTCAATCTCAGGGCAGCATACAGATGCGCACACACACACACACACATACACTCATATACACACACACACACACACACACACACACATACACACGTTTTGGGGAGGAAGGAGGAAACCAGAGAACCAGGAGAAAACCTACATGGACACGGGAAGAACATGAGAAACTCCACACAGACTGAAACCCGAGTGGAAAGTCACTATTTTTTATTATTAATTTAAAAAGTAACATTTTTATAAATAATAAAAAAAAATTCAAACTGTTATTTATAACTGCATTAATAAAAAATATCTAACAGTCGTCTTTTGGGATGGTGTGAAATAAATTGATGTGGGATTTAAAGTGGGATTTGGCTGAGAATTGAAATCTAATCTGGCAACCCAGAGGCGTCTGGACACCTTCCTGCTATTAGTGCACTCACTGCACCGGCGCACATGTTAGACGCAGTGAAGCAGGTGTGTGTGTGTGTGTGTGTGTGTGTGTGAGAGCATTCTTTCATACGAGCAGACAGGAGAACACGCGCATGTGCAGTGTGCAGAGTGTAAAGCGTGTTGGCACGAGCTGTTAATGAAATGAAAATCACACAACAAGAACATTAAATGTGAAGTGCTTTAGCTCCGTTATTGGATCTGAATAATAATAATAATAATAATAATAATAATAATAATAATAATAATTTATAAGCAAACACTAGAATTGTCACACAAATGAGCGCGACTGCACAATTGTCATGAGCACAACCTTAAAGGGGCGGTGTGTAATGATTAGAGCCCTCTCTGCAGTCCACAAAAGGCACTGCAATGAAAATATTCACAGCACCACGTGAGAGTCGCGTGACAGTTAATTTGAGACTCGAGGAAAAAAGTAAAAAGAAAATTTAAAAAAGGAAATGAAATGAGGAAACTAGCGTGATCCACTGCATGTCAGATTGTCATTTTTCTGAGCTCTCGTTAAGGCTTCGGGGTTATTCCAGGTCGAGAAACATTCATAAACATTAAATAGTGTATATTTATCTGCTGACTTTAACTTCTAATGAGAGGGGAAATGAAAGACAAATATTGAGCTAATAAGCACTAAACACGCAGCGGGGTTTTAGCGCTCTGAGTCACTCGCTTTTACAAATAGCACAAAAGATCAGACGAGCTCCGGTTCCTCCGAGTCGGACTGAACTCTAACTAAACCCAGCTCACACTCCACCCAGCCTTCTCTAGTCTTGAGAGAAATCTTCTTTTAGGTTCTGAGAGATAATCCGGCTCTAATATGGCGCAGCACTTGTGTTAACCTTTCATATTTTCCAGAGAATTCCCGCAGAAGCTGCGAGTCCTCATGAAATATTGAGCGTGGTGGTGAGTTTACAGCTGTTCCCTTTGTCCCTTTTGTGTTGAGGATAAAATTAAACCATGCAGCTATTAAAGACTGTCAGTCATTTTTAATGTCATGTCCATCATCGGAGAGAAAGTGCCAGACAGGGAGAACATCTCTGAGCCAGAAAATTAAGATAAAAAAAAAAAAATAAACACACACACACACACACACACACACACACACATGCTCTGTTCAGGCCAAAATCCCCATCAAAGTTCAGCATTCATCAATTATTTAAAATAAAAATCACTCTTATTACAGAGATGAGGTTTTGTTTCTTTTTGACAGAATTAAAGTGTAAAAATATCCGCTTTTAAAAGTCACATGACCTCCGTCTCTTATTTATATTTCAGAGGTCATGTGGAGGATCTCTAAACATGTCAAATATATCTGTGTGCCTTTTTAGATCAGTAATACTCGGCATGAAGAGAAGATACACTGCACATTTCTAAATTAAATAAGGAATCAGACACAACACGACGTGCTCTTACAGGAAAATAAAAAACACTGGTGTTGTGTGACTGTTACTACCCCAAAGTGATTATTTTCCTATAACAGCATGCCCCCAAGTGTTTTATTCCTCTTTTACCACAGCAATTTCCCAACAATTACAATTTTTACTTGTTAAATAATGACACACTTCATTATATTAATGATTTTTAATCTGTTTATCAGCAGAGCGTCTGCTGTACACGTCCCTGTGAATGAGCTGTTACTGTAGAAACCATAACGTATTACAACAAGCGCATTAATCACACAAACCTGTGATTTGCAGCTGCACTACTGTCAGAGCTGCTATTATAGAAAAATAATCAACACCTTCTGACCAATCACGGTCCAGAATTCTACAGAGATAAATGTGATTAAAAGCTGTTTAAACGGAGAACCTTTGCTAAGTGGTAAAGTGCAGCTCGATGGAATATATTAGTCTGAGACAAACGAGGAGTTTGGAGAGTTTAAGAACATGGCAGAACACATCAGCATTTTCAGTGCATGTATAATTTTATGCTTTATGTACGCGTACAAGTGTAAAGCACAGAACCATTAAGGCTCGGCAGAACGTCTACACTAAAGTGGTCTACAGAGATTTTTCTGTCGCCTGAATCAAGCAGTCCAGCGTAGCCTCTCTAACAGCATCCGGCTCGCTCAAAGTCCTTTCTGCTGACAAATGAGCTCCTTCAGCTCCACACACACACACACACACACACACACACACACACACGGCCCAGTGGGGCAATGGCGAGTTTGGCAGCTTCCCAATCAGAACGTAAAGGCTTTGTAAACTTTTCAGTTTGTACAAATTGCCTCCGGAGCGCTTTCCTCAGCCCCAGAAAGCGCTGCCATTGTGGAGGAGTGAAAAGCTCAGTGCTGTTTGCGCTCGGCTCCTCTAAACACCGCTGCCTGCTGTCACACTGGCTTTTTGGGTTTTCTTTTTCTGCCCTCTGTGAGCTCCGGGTCCCGCTGGGGATCTGCGCTAGAAGTAAATACAACCCAGTTTGTTCTGCTTTAATTCTATTAGGGCAATCTGCAGCATCGATTGCGCAGTGGAGCAGGTAGAAGAAGTCGCACAGAGAGAGAGAGAGAGAGCGAGAGAGAGAGAGAGAGAGAGAGAGAGAGAGAGGGGAGCATCGCTAACCCTGACTGACATGAATTACCCCGAGTGTCATGCACGCTAGTTAGCCTCAGCGGGGAAGTGGCAGGATTGCGACACTGATTTTAGACGTCACACAGAACAGTTTGTGCTGCTGATGATTTTTTTTGCTTTTCAGTTGCGTCCTCATGAGTGATGAGATGTGATTTGACACTTCATAAATACCGGATGTTATTTAAGTTCTTCTACATTTTATTTTATTTCATACTAGCACTTCTAGCCTCAAAATGATGGAGAGATTCAGGTCAGCTCTACACTTCCAAGTCTCTCTCAGTAACAGTGTGTGCTCCGGGAGATCTCAAGTTCAAACCCCAGTATCGCTACAACCATCTCTAACCACGAATCTGAAAAGCTTCTACCTGCTATTGTTATTGCTTCATTCATCTTCAGTAAGCGCTTTATCCTGGTCAGGGTGGCGGTGGATCCCGAGTCTATCCCGGGAACACCGGGAGTGAAGCGGGAATACATCCTGGATGTGACGCCACACACTCACACCTCGGGGTAATTCAGCACCACCAGCATGTTTTTTTCACAGATGGGAGGAAACAGGAGGACGTGGAGGAGGCCACTGAGGTGCGGAGACTGAAAACAAACACTCTACATCGCTTTACATCACCACCCACAGGAGTGATGAGATCTGACGCTATCAGACGCTGAAACAGAGCGAGAGACCAGAGGCGAAGCTAGAAGGCAAACAAACCAAGAAATCTGACAGACGTCAAGTCGTGAATAAATTTCCTTCGCGTAGGCTCTGTTAATGGATGAAGCCTCGCCGCCTCACTGCCGCTGTAGTACATTCAACAGCCTATGAATATAAAATATTTCTATAATGCTTTTTCCAATACAGTGGTAATAAAATTACAGCGCAGTGTCGAACAGTCGAGGTGCTGCATCTGTCAAACATCAGAGGAGCCTGTAACTGTATGAAGCTAGCAGTTTATACGTTATCTGTATCTCAGAATGAAATGAGACGCCGCAAGGTGAAGCAACGACGGCTAGTTTTGTAAAACATTATTATTATTTTAAATGGCGCACTGTGCGGTGATGAAGCCTCACCACGGAGCAGATCTCCTTCCCTGTGACCAAGAACTGCTCCTAACTCTGAGCATAGACTACAACACTAACCCTAAATAAAACAGATTACGCTCACAAATCATCATCATCATCATCATCACGAGTCCTGACCAGTGATCCCGGCTCTCGGATCCTGCAATCGCACAGAGTTCCTCACAAACCACCGTGATCTCGGATCAAAACAAACATGGACACGGCAGTTCAGTCTTTCTTGTGCCATGATGTGTTTTTCCACATGAGACAGTCAACACACACACACACACACATCATGAGGAGTTGTAAATATGGAACATGTTTAATAGTTTAATAGTTACAGTTTAATATTTAAAGTTATGAAAGATGAATGGACTTCCTGCAAAAATATCTGAGCAAGTAAAAATATCTCAAATATAGTCACATATATCTAGAATTTCTTAATATAAGATTACAAACAACCAAATATAAGATGATTAAACCTACTGCTAGACATTTTTACTCATTTCAACCTTTACATTTTCTTATGCTATTGGCTTCTTTCTAGTAATAAACACTTAACATTACCAACATGATCTGCCAATAGAACTATTTCAAGCTTGAAATTAGTAGAAGGATATCTAGAAATAGGATTTTAGTAATCTTTTATCCGGTTTATCATAATCTTAAATTAGGAAATACTAGATCAATTTGACTCGAGTGGTTATGATTGGATTTTACGCCACAGAATAATCTCAAAAGACAATCTTTCAGCCCAAAATGGAGGAGAATGTGGGGAGAATCTCCCTCAAAATCTTCCTGATTATTATCTACTGTGTGCCGTGTGTTTAAGGAACAGTTGCAAGTGAAATGATGCAGAAACACAGCAGTAATAAAGTATAGAGGAAATCTTCAAACACCACTGGGAGACACTTGAGAGAAAAAGAGAAAGGTGTAGAATAAAAATCAACACAATGTCCTAAAAAAGAGCAGATTTCCTGTTAAAGTTTAAATCTACCAGCTGTTGTTTTGAACGAATGAATCTTTAACAAAAGGACAACATGGCTCAGAATACTGCGAAGGATTTTAGACCAACAAGGGACGTGGTTTCACAGAAAAGCTCTCATGGACATTTGGGGAAAAAATACACAAGAGAAAAAGCAACAGCATCTGATTGCAACCATGAGGCCCTAAAATACACACGCAATCATTTCCATAACTAAGACGACTGCATGCTTTTCTTCCAAACACCTCGCCATAAAAACAGCACAATTTTAGATCCTGTACTTGAATATGCCCCGATATTCTCTCTGGATTGAACGTGTGAGCAGTGTTACTAATGAACAGAAGACTTTTTCTTCCTCTAAAGCATCAGAGGACTCCACACACACACTCACACACACACACATGCACGCACACACACACACACACACACACACACACACACAGACACACTCTTGGCTGCTCACAGCACTGCCTGGCTCTAACACACCTCATTTATTCTATTCACTAATTATCATCACCATCATAATCTGAATTAAAGTGCGGTTTGTCATCATTAGCGCCCTCTACTGGATCAAACTCAGCTGTAAGAAAACATCGCCAGATCCTGCGCTTTTCCCCGGAATCAACCCCGACTCACCTGTGAAGGTGTGTCCACCTCATGAGTTGCCTTTTAAGGAAAAGTGGGCGGAGCTGTGCGCCTCTGTGTAGGCTGGGGCGGGGCTAAAATGCACAGAGAAGTTAGAAATGAAAAAAATTAGTCATAAACATCACATGACATGAATGTAAATGAGAGTTTCTCTTAAAGATATATTTGAAATTACAGAATGGAGACGAGTCTAGAAATAACTTTAAACGTTAGGATAAGAATGTGTGCATGCTGACTTTGGGTTCTAAAGTGTACTAAGACCTGACAGCTGGGTTCTAACCTAAATACAAACACAGCAGGAACGAGTACTAAAAGCAGAACAAAGGAAAAAAAGTGACCTAAAAACATTATTGCTTGTAAATATGAGTCACAGCGACACACAGTCCTGCCTCGAGGACGATGTCTGAGCGTTCGTGGTCTATTTTCACAAAGAAGCTTTATATTTCAATCCACTGAGCATTTTAAAAATTAATTTTACATTTGTGTTGATTTAAATCCAAACACATGACCTGGGTTAATGGGACATCCATTGCAATAAATAAATAAATAAATAAATAAATAAATAATAAAAAAACAATGGTTAAATTCTCGAATGAAGATTTATCTTCCAGATGTGCCTCATTTCTTTTATTAGGAGGAACGTTTCTGAGCCAAACGACTACACAGCGCTCATTAGTCCACCCAGAGGGAGACGCTTTAAGATCTCCAGAAAGGAGGAACAGACGTCCATTAAAAAGCAGCAGCGTTTTAATGCGTTATCAAATCGCATTTAAACTGCTCTCACTGCAGATCCGGACAGAGTTCAGCGTAAACACCAGGCACCAGGGATAAAGTCCATTACTCTGAAGTGCAACAATAAATCAAACACATCGCATCACATCATGGCGGCCAAAGATATTTTTTGCAAAACACAATATTTGTTATGATAGTTTTGTTTCACTGATATGCAAAATGGCAGAAAGAACAGCACTGGTGTTCCTCTGAGGTCAATATTAAGACCAATAACATTTTTGAAACATTTTTTATGAAACTTATTTTTCCTTAATGTCTAATAAAAAATTACATAAAACATGAAAAAGGAAATACAAAAGTCACTGAGTTCCTCTAAGAAAAGTACACTGATGATATATTGCAGTTTTATATCTTATTTTCTTTCTTTCTTTTTTTTAATTGGACCATATACTGGAAAGTGCAGCTTAATAAAAAAAATTGCTTAATTTGTATGGCAAAGATTTCGTTTTCTTCCTCTTCTTCTTCTTCTTCGTCTTCTTCTTCTTCTCATTATAATTGATTATTATTTTTTTTGTTTCTAGAGTAACAACCAATTTGCAGGGATGTGTTTGGTGACCGATACACATTACATAAATTAGCCTAAATAATAAACAGGATCATTAAAAAAAATATACTTAATGAAAAATAAAAGTTTGTGAAATTTTCTGTAAGGAGATGTTTACGTAACATTGATGGAAGGAGTCTCCAGTGTCAGTGCTTTGTAACAGTCAGAGGTAAAGCTGTAACTTTAAGTTTTCTGACATCTTCAGAACAGAGAAGTTTACGCTTCTTTGCGGTTTCTCAGTAACAAGCTGTGTTTTTTTCTCTTATTACCTTGAAGAGAGAGAATAAAGAGAGGCTGGTGAGGGAAGGAGTGTTTATAGCTGCTATAACGTAAGTGACAACAGGAACTCACTTGTTTCATGAACATTACATGTAACTATAATCAGATAAAAAATATGCTATTCTTTAATATAAAGAACTGTAATCGTTGCTGTGGCGTAAGAGGAATAAAACACTTGGGGACGTGCTGTTATAGGAAAATAATCAGCTCTGGGGTGATAACAGTAACTCCTATACTATAGCATCACTATAACGAGCAGAGACGAGTGGAGAAAGTGCAAGTGTGTAAATGTTCTTGACACCACACACCCTGCCCTTTAGAACACACACACACACACACACAGTTTATTTGTTAAATAGCAGCTTTACGTTCGCGCTAAAAGCAGCCATCCTCGCTGATCATGATTAGCTCGTGTGATTTATTAGCTTCACCTCTTAAAGCAGTGAGAAGTGTAGCGTGTGCAAGTCACACATCCAATCTGTACATCACGTAAAAGGAATCATAACGAGAGTGTGAGTGTTTGAAGTGCACTTATACTGAAGAGCGCACGCTCTCAGTCTTCATCATCATCACCTGTTGATGATGATGATGATGATGAAGTGGATGAGCTCTAGCAGGAGAAGGCTACGTGTTTGACACAGATCGCACGGTCTGTATTGAACCTTATCACATGCCTGTAATTTCCCACACTGACGGATAAAGGTGAGTGTGTGTGTCTGTGTGTCTGTGTGTGTGTGTGTGTGAGAGAGAGAGAGAAACTGAATGACTGACAGTGAATAAAACATTATTGACTTCTCCTAAACAGTGTGTGAGGTGTGTTTTAAGCAAACGGCTGCTCTGTGCGGAGTGTGTGTGTTTCTTTTCTCTGACACCGGAGGCCTGTGGAGAACATATGCATTACAGAGACATTAGTCAGAAGGATTAGACGAGATCCAAAGTGTGTGTGTGTGTGTGTGTGTGTGAGCTCCTTCCCTCTGTGTGCTGAGAGAAAATCTACACAAAGCTGGTGATTCATCGAGATCTCCATAAAGCACTGAGCTATATTTAGCGACACCATGACCAAAACGATCGATGTGTGTGTGTGTGTGTGCGTGCGCTTATTCAGACCCTTTCTCACACACACATACACACACACATACACACACACACACACACACACTTTAACATTGTATAAGTACACGGTGTATAGAACAAGTTAAAGAACCTGTTCTTTGTGGATTTGTGGATTTATTCAGACAAACAACTCGAGTCTGAATTGTTTTATCCGCTCTGAGGCGCTGATTTACTAAAATCCCCCCGAAAAAGGAAATAATGTGTGTGTGTGTGCGTGTGTGTGTGTGTGCAGTCAGATAAATCATGTGGGTGTGATGCAGATGATTTACAGAGAGTAACTGCATTAATGATGTTGATGAGTAAACTGCTGGAAAAGATGAATCGAGGCAATATGTTATTTATTTCTAGTCACTGAGATGACGTGGATAATTGTTGAGTGAATTTTATAACAGCACTGACGTTGAATCCTTCCATAAATGTTACATAAACTTACATTCTCCTTACAGAAAACTTCACCATATCAATAATTTAAATAAATAAATAAATAAATCTGTTTATTATGCTGCGTTCCTGACCAAGTGGGAACTGTGCATGAGCTGTTACTATAGAAACGATAACGCATCAGCAGGAGCGCATTAATATAACAATTAATATAAAATAATCTGTGCCTTGCAGCTGCACTAAAATGATTACAGTAACACTGTTATATATCCATAATGCATTATAAACCTTGTGTTGTAAAGCATAACAGCAAAAGCCTGTACAAAAGCTCATAAGTAGTTATAGCTACATGCATAACACTTAATTATCAACAACTAATTACCGCTTTTACACAATTCCACAAAACTATTTACCTGATACACACAAAAATCTAAACTTGATTTGTAACTTGATCTCTAAACACACATTTCATTACAAAACACAGATTATCCTCTGGTTTGTTTCTTGCAGGTCAGTTTAGCAGATTTCATGTCAAATAAAAATCCATAAACAATCCATAATACTATTTTTGTTCCTGAAGTCAAATATAATCAGGTTGATAAAATACACAAAATAACACACATGTGAAAGTGGAAACTGGTGCAACAACCAGCTGCTGTTCACTAAAATGCAGTTGCACTTATTTTTAGGCTCTGAACACAAACACACACACAAACACACACAAACACACACATATACACGTGTGTGTGAGAGCCAAAGAGAAGAGGGAGAAGGTCTTGAGACAAGGTTAAAAATATCCAGATGCCAAAGCCGATGCATTCATGCTCACACACACACACACACACAGACACACACACACACACACACACACACAGACACACACAGACAAACACAAGAGAACAGACTAATAAATAACGAGCCATGCAGATGTGAAAATGGCGTCATCAAAAGAGCAGAATCAAAGAGAGGGATGAAAGAGGAAAGCCGGTCGTCATGGCATCCAAACCCCTGCACCTCTCTTCTCCAGGGTGATGACCCCTGACCCCTGTGGGCTGATTATTATTCCTACATCTGACAGTTTGAGACACAAACAAACACACACACACTCGAAAATAAAGACTCTCTCTCTCTCTCTCTCTCTCTCTCTCTCACATGCTCGCCTTCTGGAAAAGGTAACCATGCAGTATTATGGCAGAATGTTTGCATCCCTGATTGTGTGTGTGTGTGTGTGTGTGTGTGTGTGTAAGCATTTTAAGAAGTGAGCTTAGAGACGAGGAGCCTCCGTCACGGCCTCGCTCAGACAAACACACTCGTCTTAATTGAAACATTAAAGGGACCACAAACTCTAAAAAGCATTTGACATTTCCAGCACAACTGGATTTATGTCTTCCATCTGCGCTCAGAGCGTCCTTTCATTTATACATCATTTGCAGAGTAATAACGGAGGAGGATGTAAATTCTTTCCAGCCTCGTCTCATTCCTCCTCCATACTCACTGTTTTACTCACTCACTCTCAGTAACCTTATTAAACCCCACAGCGCCGCTGAGTTCTGGATTCTGATTGGTCAGAAGATGTTGATTCATTTTCTACACCAGCTGAAGCTCAGTTCATCTGAATTCCACTAATGTCTGGCTTACTCACTATCTGAGAAACAGCGTCCAGAATAGTAAAATCATTCTTAAATTATTCTTACTGATAAATTATCGGAAGTTGATCAAATGGTGAAAATGTATTAGGTTGAAATAATGCATTAATCTAACAGTAAAAACATCTTAAAGTAACAAAATATTCAATCAAAATAACCATCAATTTAAACATTAGTAAAGTCGAATCAGCTGCAAATCACAGGTTTATATTAATGCGCTCGTTCTAATACCTTATCGTTTCTATAGTAACAGCTCATTCACAGAGTATGACATAGTGAAGTTTTCTGTAATTTATATAGCGTGTACGGAAGGAGTCTCCAGTGTCAGTGCTTTGTAACAGTCAGAGCTAAAGCTGTAACTTTAAGCGGAATCTCCTCTGTCCTGAAGATGGCAGAAACCGTAACGTTGAGTTTAAGGTGATGTTCAGAACTTAGAAGAAGGTACAGGGTTTCGATCACGAGTCTTTGAGACAGAACTGAGAGTCTGTTCATTTTTCAGTCCATGGTTTTGTATATAGATTGCTTTTAATCCATCATCTTTGTTGCTGATGTACAGAGTGATGATTTAAACCCCACACAAAGACGCTGTAATCGCTGCGGTCACTGAGGACGGGTTTAAAATGCGAGCGTTTGCACAGCGTCATGTCAAGCACGATGTCATTTTGCATTACAAGATCTTTTTGTCAGTTCTGTTATCAATACACAAACTGCACATGATCGTTGACCAATACGAGTGTGCACTATGCTGAAATCAGCTTCTGCAGTAACTCCATATCTAATCTAGGATGTAAATGAGATTAGGAAATACATCAGGGAATTATTTAGCTAATTTTTTTGCTTTTTGTTCCACATGTGCATACAGGATGCAGGTTGCTCTCTGCCCTCAGCAAATGCATCACTTTGATTGGTTCTAGCAAATATCTCAAGAAGTTTCTGGGAAAGAACCTACATCAGCGTCGGCCTCATTAAACAGCTGTATAGAGGGCGCTCTTGAGCACATTTTGAACCTTTTCAACACTTCAGACCTCACAAACATTTACAAACGAGAACTACAAGAGAGTAAGCTCAGAGTTTAGGACACACGCTGATCTTCCTGATGCTGCAGCTTTATTCCTAATTGTGAAAATCTGAAATATATACATAACAGAACTTACAACAGAACACATCTGCGCTAGAGAGCAAACAGCATTTTAATCATGTTCCAATGATCATTAAAATTATTTGTAAAGTGTTAGATTCGACACTTTGTTGTACCTCAAAAGTTTCTGCCATTTTATCTTTTGTACGAAAAAATACCAAAAATTCTGTACTGGGCCATTTTTAACTGAAATTGTTTTGTGCTATGCCTAATAAATCTGTTTATCTGGTGTTAACTATACATGTGTAATGTTAGCTAAGTGGCACACACACTGATTGATTTTATTTCAAATTAATGAACTCAAAACGTTCAAAACATTCTCCATTTTCCGTGACAGAAAGCGACAGCACAACTTTCAGGAGAGAAAATCGAGTCAGGCCGAGATCATCGACTGAAACATTATTGATGTGAGATGATGGAAAGGGGGCGGGGCTTCCAAGGGGTCAGTTAATATCAGCGAGTTCAAAACACATACGCAACTGTCAATCATTCCCCGATTCATTGATCGGCTCATTGATTCAGCTCTGGATGTGACATCATTTGTCATCATCGTAAGTCAGGTTCTGTAATAAAGGTCTGTCTGCAACCTAGGCACAAATTCCAATCCCTTAAAGTGAGGCTCGAGGAGCCAAAATACATCCTTGGTTCTTTTCCACAACAGCAAAAATGTGGTAGGTTTCATATTTTTATGGCAGTGAGTCGGCAAATTAAGCTGAGCTCGGGGTTTGGGTGGAAAAAAAATGCTGCTGAGGAAAATGTTGTACTGTAACCTTTGTGTTTCAGTTTGTAGAGTAGTTGCATAGCCTTGTCCTCATTAGTGTGTGTGTGTGTGTGTGTGCTTGCATTATATTACATCAGATTATATAATAATGGATATGAACACTCAGACTGAGAAGAGAAGAGGTGAGAAGCATCATGTTTTGAATAGAGAGAAAAGAACTGAGAGAAAAGAGGCAGGTAGACTGGGGTCCTGAAGTAAAGATCAGGAACAAGTCAAAGAGACAGACGGATAGACAGATAGAGAGACGGATAGACAGATAGAGAGATGGATAGAGAGATGGATAGACAGACAGAATCCAGGCAGTAACTTCAGTAAAGATATAAATGTTAGAAGTGTAGTGCACCAAGTTTCCAGAGAAACAGGACGTTTCAGTAACACGTTACACAAACTGTTTTTTTTTTATTGTTCCATGTTTAAGTTTTAAAAAGTGTGTTTACAGAGCAGTGTGTGTGTTTAGAGTGTGTTTACAGAGCAGTGTGTGTGTTTAGCGTGTGTTTACAGAGCAGTGTGTGTGTTTAGAGTGTGTTTACAGAGCAGTGTGTGTGTTTAGAGTGTGTTTACAGAGCAGTGTGTGTGTTTAGAGTGTGTTTACAGAGCAGTGTGTGTGTTTAGAGTGTGTTTACAGAGCAGTGTGTGTGTTTGGAGTGTGTTTACAGAGCAGTGTGTGTGT
>CM040466.1:25775604-25788283 GCA_022758105.1 Pangasianodon gigas
TTTCCCCACTTTGTAACTCAAAAGCACAGAGGTCAAAAATGACAGAATTCTGAGTTCTGACTTTCTGCTTCTGAGATCATATTCTAATCATTATCAGTGAAACTGTCATAAATGTGTTATTAATATGATAAGACTAGCTGACAGCAGATCATGCCTTAAATAATTCATTAAACAATTCATGCCCTCATCACATCCAGACAATATGTATGAGTGTGTCACACTTTTCAGTGTAATTATACAGACAGTGTGGTGAGTTTACTTCATATATTTATTCACCACCCACTGAAATGAATTCCAAGCTACAGCACTGGGTGAAAGGCGGAAAAAACGGAAACAGCTCACAAAGATTTATTAGAGAACATTTATATCACATTCAGAAAGAGGAGCGCAAACTTTTGAACTAATATCATCTCCAATTTTTCACCATTCGATCATTTCTGTTATTAATAATAAGCTAAAAGAAAAAGCATCCAATCACAAGCTTTATAAACTTTATACCTTCTAATCTTTCCATGCATCGTATTAATTTCACACGTTATTTAACACAAGAAACAACAAGCAGTACGAGTGAAATGATTTCTAATTTCATCCCGTTAATAATTTCCTGTAAAAGCAAACAGCCAGAAATGTGCATTTTGCAGAACTGGTGCAGAAATGAGTGTGATGATGAAACACATCACATCTACCACGGATTTGAATAATCATGAAAGCTCAAAAAAAAAAAAAAAAAAAAACAGGGGAAAAAGAGATTAAAATAAATCAATCATTACTGAGTGGTTTTATTGCATCATAACCGAAACTGCAGCAGAAACTACTGATGATGAAAAATAAGAAAGTATTCCTGTTAAGGGAAGTACCCCAAGCGTGTGTGTGTGTGTGTGTGTGTGTACAGGAAGCAGATTTTATCTGCAGGTGCACAGTTTGGGTGCAAAAGGTATGTGTGATTTTACACAACGTGACACATAACATTTTAGTCAAATTAGTTTTTTAAAAAGTTTTTTAAAGTCGACTTTTATTATATTTGTTGAAAATTTCTATAATCAAATGTTTCATTTGTAAATGTTTTCTATGTGTTTGTTGAAATTTGTTTGTTGTTTTTATTTATTATTTTTTTTATTTCTTATACCACTTATTACACTATTAATTTTTATTTTATAAAGGATTGTCTTGAACTTTGGAGATTTTATGACTGAGGAAATTCTCAGAGGTGTGTGTTACGTCTCGTTGGTAAAGAAATTTATAAAAGACTCGAGTCACATGACAGATTTGAATAAATTATAGCCAAGAGTTAGATTTAAAGCAAAACCATTTTAGTGTAAGATGAAATATTGCAAACGTTAGCTAACATTAGCTAGCTAGCTAGTCTCAGAGTACGATCCTAAACAGGAGTGTGTAAGACATTACTAACATTAGAGCAACACGTGAAAATCAAGTTAATAAAACCAGTTTAAAGGACAATTATTAATTCATCATATTAATATTTAAGCTTAGCATGATGTGTTTGTGTTTTAAAGATGATGTAAACTATGTATATTTTTATTATTATTAAGTTATTATTTTTTTCTCTGAATAAACTTTTGGTGTATTTATGGTTCAGTTATAATCATAAGCAGGTTAAAACCCGTCTATTCTCTGTAAAAATCAACTGAACAGAAAAAACTGAAGTAGTGAATAATTTGTCCGTTAATCAACAGTTTTTAAACTCTGATCTGAGACTTCACACTGTAAAAGATAAGATAAGATAAGATAAGATAAGATAAGATAAGATAAGATAAGATGAGATAAGATAAGATAAGATAAGATAAGATGAGATAAGATAATCCTTTTTTTTCCTCAATGGGGAAATTTGCATTGTTACAGCAGCAAAGGATAGGAGACATAATACTTATAACAGTAATTATATACAGTCTGATTATAAAAGATAGAGAAGCTGTCAAGATATAAAGATATAAAAAAAAACAATTTCTGTAAAATTAAAATAAAATTGCTAGTAATGTACTTTAAATTTACAGTAATTTACTGTAAAGCATATTTATAGTAAAGTACTGCAGTACCTATACAGATAACTCCTGTTATTTTATACAGTTTATTACTGTAGGGTTCCACAAATATACCAAACATTTACAAATTAAATACTTAAAATAAAATAAAACATAATCCACTACATTTGCTCTGTTGGCTGATGCAGGATAAAACTGAGCAGAAGGTTAAAGGTCGTGCTCAAGGACCCAACCATGGCAGCTTAGCAGTGCTGGGATTTGAACACACAACCTTCTGACCTGTAACTCAACACCTTAATGTTAGATATCCCACAATGCATTGCATTTCTGCTATTTTACTGTAAATCACTGCACTGCTCTAATTGTTTAAAATCCTGTAAAATAATAAAATAGTATTTTGCTGTAAAATAAATACTGTAAATTTACAGCAATTTTTACAGTGCACATTATAAAGACTTCCTCTTATACCTGACAGAGATCTTATAAAGGTTATAAAGGTTATAGAGGTTATAGATATTATAGAAGTTATAGATGTTCTGGATGTTATAGAGGTTAGAGAGGTTATAGAGAAGTTATAGATGTTATAGGAGTTATAGATGTTATAGGAGTTATAGATGTTATAGAGGTTAGAGAGGTTATAGAGAAGTTATAGATGTTAAAGAGTTTATAGAGATTATAGAGATTATAGATTTTATAGAGATTATAGAGGTTATAGAGGTTATAGATGTTACAGAGGTTATAGAGGTTATAGACGTTAGAGAGATTATAGAGAAGTTATAGATGTTATAGAAGTTATAGATGTTATAGAGGTTATAGAGGTTAGAGAGGTTATAGAGAAGTTATAGATGTTAAAGAGTTTATAGAGATTGTAGAGATTATAGATTTTATAGAGATTATAGAGATTATAGAGGTTATAGAGGTTAGAGATGTTATAGGAGTTAGAGAGATTATAGAGGTTATCGAGGATATGGATTATTAACACTGTTCAGTTCTCAGTAATAAGCTCAGTTTAACTCACGGCTTCTCTGTAATTCACTTCTGAGAATATTTGGGAGCGTTGATCTACAGATTGAAAGATTGAAACCGCTATTAAAGATGTAGGTAAAAATGTTGAGTTTTAAACACAAGCCACATAATCTGATTAACTCTGAAACCTGCTAATCTTCATCTTCAGTTATGCCAAAGTACCGCAGCCACCCCCTCTCCCTTCCTCTGCTTCAGTGCAGAATTTGCAGAAGATGATAAAAAATTATCAAAGAATCTTTAACTAGTGAAAAAGGTGTGAAAATCCTCACATACATCACATCATGACGGTGGAGCCCTGGTTTCACTCTGCATGCAAAGTACACTGTCTTTAACCATTACATGACAACTAACATACCTAATAATCTGTTTCTCTCTCTCTCTCTCTCTCTCTCTCTCTCTCTCTCTCTCTGTGTCGAGCTACACATGCTACTCCTGAGATATCAGTGATCCTGACTTCTTCTGCTCTCTGGACCTGCCTGATCCATCCTGATGCCCTGCTTCTGGTTGGAGTCTCATCACTTGGAAACCACTCACTGCTGCTGAGGATGGACCACATGGACAGCCTGAAGTTACACAAGATTACTGAGGATGGTTCCTCTTAGAAACCATGAAGATGGCTGTGGACTGTAATTGATATGAACAGTTTTGCTCTCGAGTCTCCATCAGTGAACGGTTGAAAACTTCAACAAAACAGACTTCATGTTAAACTGAAATGAATTTCCTGGATACACAGTTGCACTATTTGTCCATGTAGTACACAGTTATAGAAAGAGAGATGATTTATAATCGCACTATCTGGTGTCACTCAGATGAGGATGAGTTTCCTTTTGAGTCTGGTTCCTCTTAAGGTTTCTTCTTCATATCGTCTCAGGGAGTTTTTCCTCACCACCATCACCTCTGGCTCACTCATTACAAATAATACAATACTATACAAATAAAATTGTATTGAAATTGAGTTGAATCATGGAACTTTATGAACACTAAACGTTTTGCTGCCACCCTGCCAATAGTTTACAGTTTACAGCTCATGTTCTGTGTATGTATTGTTCGGTTCTGTGTGTTTATTGTCCTGCACTTGTCTCACACTGTTGTGCATTTGCACTTTATGTAGTATTGTGTACTGTTATGTTGCACCACGGACCTGGAGAAACAACATTTCGTTCCAATGTATGTAAGATATATAGAGGAAGGACAGTAAAAGCCACTTGACTCACTTGACTTGATCACATCCCGTACATCACATCATCAGTGCAAAAAAAAAAAAAACATGAAATATTCTGGTTTACAAAACTGCAAGGATTTTTCTCAGAATCATTTTTGACTGTCTATAGTCTGGATCACAAATTATATATAAAAAAGAGTTAATATAAAATGTATTTGTTATTATTTTTAGAAATAAACCTATATTACAAAACAGGAATTTGTATAATAATCCCAGCAAAACACTGCACTCATAAAATACTGAACATGACCTCATGAAAAATATTTAAATCCAAAAATAAAAATGATTTATGATGAAACACAATAATAAAACAACCTACATCCACTAATGAACTGATTATAATATATAATGCTTTACATTTTACATTAAACTACTAATATACTTTTAGTAATATTAACACATTAATCAAATGTTTTTTAAATAGAAAATAAGTCACATAATGATCACTTGTATTGTTGTTTTATTTCATTTATGATTTTACTCTAATTAATGTGGTTAAAAAGTATTAATGAGGCTTAATGGTGGGTGCCAATATTTATACCCACTGGCCTGATTATAGATAACATTTAGAAATATGCTGTAAATTAGGTTATGGTTGGGGTTTTTTTCAGTTCTGGATGTAATAAACATTAACATCATTAATACAGATGTGTTTATTTAACATTGAAACTAATATCCATTAATACAGAAGATTAATTTAGTGTTTTATGATTCATTAATGTTCAGGTTTGTGGTTAAAGGTTAGTTTATTGTACATTAAATCTTAATGTAAACTTTAATATTATTACACATCATTAAAGGTTTATTAAACATGATAAACAGATAAGTTTTTAATCTGTTCATAAACACACTTATAGAGCTACAGAGTGTTTCTGACCTTCTCTAGAACTGTGCTTCTCAGTGTGGGGTCTGGTTCCGTAAAGCACCGCCTGGAGGTCCACAGCACAGGGTTCCACAGCACCGGGTTCCGCAGCACAGGGTTCCACAGCACCGGGTTCCACAGCACAGGGTTCCACAGCACAGGGTTCCACAGCACAGGGTTCCACAGACATTATTTTTTTATTTTGTTACAGAAAATCCACTGTTATCAAAACTATTTTAAATCTAATTATTAATATATTAATAATTAATAAATAATAAATAAGACGTTATTAATAAATAAGAATTAATAAATAAGACATTATTAATTAATATATTTATCTATTTATATTATATTGATTAAGGAGGTATTTATAATTATCTTTATAATGTGCTCTGTTGCTGAACATTTCAGAAATTTAAAAAAAAAAAAAAAAAAAACTTTTAGAGCTTCAATAAAAACCAGAATATTATCATAGAGATTCTAATAATGAGCCTAATATTTAAAAAGCTGGATTATATTCACATAATAAATCAGAACCGAGCGCGTGCGCATGTGTGTGTGTGTGTGTGTGTGTGTGTGTGTGTGTGAGACTCCAGAAGGTTAGAGAAGCCGTGCTCTAGGAATAACACACTGTAAATATTATACACAGTAAGTGTAATCTACAATATGTTTAACAGGCTGTGGTGCAGGACACTCAGCTTTCTCTCTCTCTCTCTCTCTCTCTCTCTCTCCATTTCTGCATCTCTGTCCTTCCTCATATGTTAATCCGTGTTGAGTTGAGTTTCCTGGCAGAGCCTGTAACATGACCTCAGAGCTGAAATGCAGAAGTGAGAGAGAGAAAACACACATCCTATGCACGCTTATCTTGCTTCCAACATCAGCATTCAAATCCCCGCGTACACCCACCACACCATATTTTCATAACTGAACCCTAGAACGCACAGAAACCTGAAGTGTGAGAGTGTAATGCACACACACACACACACACACAGTCTCTTTATTAGCATCCAAAACAGTAATCAGAATTAAACTCACACAGTAACGAGGCTCTGAAGAAGCTGGAGGTCAGTCTGCAGCGGTAACTCTTAGAGAAAAAATCTATTCCTTTTTTCCTTTTTCATTACACTGCGTTTTTAGAACTCAGACAATGCAATGTATATATCACTTTTTTGAGGAAATAAAACACACACACACACAACCACACACATAAATAGTATTGCACGCATAAATAAACACATAAATGATAACACAACAGTGAATAATTTCTTTAAAAAAACATCTGAAGACTCCTTACAGAAAACTGTGAAAATTAAGTGTAGGTCTTTAGACACTTCACATGTCATGTTTCACACATTTTTCCACACGTAATAATGCATGTGTGTGTGTTTTTTATGTGTGACTTTCTCAAACAAGTCATCTATTTTCATCTAGTAAATTTATTTTCATGTGCTCTCTTTTTTCATGAATAATTCATTTTCATATCAGATGGTATCTTATTCACGTGACGTGATGATGTATTATTTTAAGGCATCACATTTTGAAATGCACCTTCACATGTTTTTCACGCGTGATCACACATTCAGTACACAATCACGTGTAAAATGTACACACATAAAGAGCGCACACATAAAATAAGTCAAGCTTTTCCTCCCTTTACAGAGAAAAAGCTTCACTTATTTTAACGAATGAATTTAAAGGAAGAACTCAGTGAATAATAAAGTCCACCTCACATTAGCCAAGATGTTTAGTGTTTACGTTTTGCACAGAAGCTACTGTCACTAACGAGTAATGAAAGTCTATCTCACCCAATATCTCCATATCCTTTTAAACACCAGACAGGTTTAGACATAGACAGCCTTCTGCTATCATTAAATGCTTTAAACTTTAATGAGCATGGCACAAACAGGTAAAGCACAAAACTGCACTGAAATACAAAAAGGAAAATTTAAAACTGATGGAAAATCACACACGGAAATAAAGTCAAATAAATTAAATTCTTCCTCACTGTAGGACACAAGTGCGAATCGTAATCGGTGTCCATGGCAGGAGTCAAAACACACGCAGAGAGTAAAATAATTAATCCATATTCATAAAGCAAGAAAACGGTTGACACTCAAAATCAGGAAATACAAGAGATACAGAGCTAAGAAAACACGGCTTGGACTTAACAACACAAAAGGCATGGTAAGACTTCGCAACGAATGACACAAACGGCAAGGTTTAAATAGCTAATCAATGACTTAACACGGAACAGGTGAACACAATCAGGTAACACACCAATGACAGGACAGAGGCGGAGACAGGACTAGAACAGAAACAAAAGCCCACGGAGTGAATTAAAACACAATGAGAGCAGTTAACTCTTTGTCCAAGATGGTGGCCCTCATAACGTGTGTGTGTGTGTGTGTGTGTGTGTGTGTGAGTGTGTGTGTGTGAGCCATCACTATTAAACTCCAAACAAACACATCATCACATGACCAAAAATCTATTTTACAAAACCTATATAATGTTTAAAAAAAAGCCCATTAAGCATTCTTTAGAAAGTAAAGTTAGAAAGTAAACGGTTAAACTATAAATTAAATTAAATCTAATATTGATTTCACATGTTAGTGATTTTATTTAATTGTTAATTGATCACATGATCAGAGTTGTTTATTTCAATCAGGCATCAGAGAAACATCCGTAACAGACATCAGTAAAACATGTTATAATAGTTATATTATATTTATTACTGGGGTGCCACCAGCATCAGTACCAGTACCAGTACCAGTATCATTAGCAATACCAGTATCAGTACAAGGATCAGTATTAGTACCAGGATCAGTATCAGTATCAGTACCAGGATCAGTATCAGTACCAGGATCAGTATTAGTACCAGGATCAGTATCAGTATCAGTACCAGGATCAGTATCAGTACCAGGATCAGTACCAGGATCAGTATTAGTACCAGGATCAGTATCAGTATCAGTACCAGGATCAGTATCAGTACCAGGATCAGTACCAGGATCAGTATCAGTACCAGTATCAGTACCAGGATCAGTACCAGGATCAGTACCGGGCCGATACCAGCAAAACGAGTGGATTGGATATCGGACAAACATATCGGATATCGGATCCTGTAACAAATGGTAAAGATTAGATTTGGAAAAGAAATGTATTTTTGGAACTGGAAATGTTTCCATATAAAGAGACTGCACTGTTTATGTAAAATAAATTTTGTTATAATTATACTTTATACTTTATTATATTTATGACATTTACAGTGTAAGTGATGTTTGTATGAAAGAGTTTGTGAAAGTGCTTCAGTTAAAAAAAGTTAAAGTTAAAGGTTAGTAGTTTTTAAAGAAAACAAGATGCTCAAGGTTTCAGTATTAATATCAGAAGAAAGCGTGGTCTCAAGTCTGCTCTTCTTAGTCCATAATTGTTAAGTGGTTTATTAATGACGTGTTAGTTAGATTGCACTTTGAGTCACACGTGTGATTTTTAATCTATTTTAGACCAGCGCAGGAATAAAAGTTCAACTGATGCAAATGCTGATCAATAAAAATGATATTTTCACCATAGAAGATGTTCAGTGTGTGCTATTTGTGCTGTAGGTTTTCAAATAAGAGTAAAAAGTTTTGCCTTTGGAGAGAAATAAACACGTTATGAGGAATGAAGTAACTGGTGACATGCTAATTACTGACCTAAACTCTGCGTGCGTCTTAAAATCCCTAAATGGTGATGAAGCGTCTCACGGTGAAGTTTCATCTATGGCGTTTATAGAATCCAACCCTGTAGACCAGTGTACGAGTCAAACACTAGGGATTTTACTCAGATACACTTCTGACGTGTGTGTAAAGAAAAATAATTATTATTATCATTCACTTATGAAACATATTCTGACATAAAATTGAAAAGTCCTCAAAAAGACAGTTTTGAGTTGTGCAACTGCAGCCTGCAGAAAAGTAAGTGTGTGTGTGTGTGTGCGTGTGTGTGTGTATGTGTGAAAGAGAGAGAGAGGGAGAGAGAGATGGAGGATGGGAAACCACACGTCATGTCATTTGTGACTTCCTGTCGAGCACTTTGCATACTCCGAATAGCATCAAGTGCAAACTCCACAAACACACACACACACACCCACACCCACACACACACACACACGCTTCATCTCCCTCTTTCACTTCTCACATCACACTGCTGTTTTTTGTTAATTTATTAAAAACATCTTTATTACATTTGGGGATTAAGCCACAGTTAAGAAGTAAAGAAATTATTAGCTGAGGAGAGGAACTGCAAACACACACACACACACACACAGAAAGAGAGAGAGAGAGAGAGAGAGAGAGAGAGAGAGAGAGAGAGAGAGAACCGATTTCATCGGAAAGAAAAGAACTCATTCAGTGCCAGTGTGGATTTTCCTGTTTTCAGTCTTTATTAGTGTTTATGTGGATGTATATGAATACTGTAGCTGTTAATGCAACACTGCAGGTGTTAAAATACTCTCTCAGAAAAAAAAAACATATTAATGTACTTTTCTTTGTCGCTGTGGTGGTACAACTTTAGTATGAATCGTTCACCTTGAGTTACCTGAGTTTATATTAAACAGAATCAGAAGGTGTTGATTAGTTTTCTATAACAGCAGCTCTGACAGTAGTGCAGGTTTATATTAATGCACTTGTTCTAATATGTTATCGTTTCCATAGTAACAGCTCATTCACAGGGACTCGTACAGCAGAAGCTCCACATAAACCGGTTAAAATAAATCGTTAATATTCTGAGATCTTCTTAAAGTAAGGAGGTGTTTATTAAACATTTATGGAAGGAGTCTCCAGTGTCAGTGCTTTGTAAGACGCCCGAGGACATCTTCAGGACGGAGGAGTTTGCGTACTGCAGTTGCTCGGTAACGTAACTAGCTGCGTTATTAACTTCAAGAGAAGAGACAGAGGCTGGTGAGGGAACGAGTGTTTATAGCTGCTATAACGTAAGTGACAACAGGAACTAACTTGTGTTGTGAACATTAAATGTAACTATAAATGGATAAACACTATGATGTCTCATTCTTTAAATTAATTGAAAAACTGTAATCGTTGGCAACTTGCTGTGGTGTAAGAGGAATAAAACACTGTGGACATGCTGTTATAATCAACTTCAGGGTGATAACAGTAACTCCGCTCCATGACATGCCCTATCACAGCACCCTGGTGTTGATTATTTTCCTATAACAGCACCACCCGTCATGTGTTATTTCTTACAGACTGTAATTAGCTTTTAGAGTAAACCTTTAAAATTACACCACACACACACATTTCTAGATAAAACACACACTACAGATATAAAACGACTCCATATAAAATGTCTCTTTAATGGTTCCACCCTGGCAACAGTTCAGTGCCTTATTGCTGAGTGTTTATTCTGTAGATGAGGATTTAGGATGAACAGAACCTCTACTTTTTCATTTGGGAACATTAGCTTAAAAACTGAATGTTGATTATGTTTTTATATCATCTTGAGATGATATAATCAGCAAACTGTAATGCTGCGTTTTGCATTTACTGCCAAAACTTTCTAAACAGGAAGAGATGAATATCTTCTCACACACCGTGACTACTTTACTGTCTTTTTAACCATAAATGTCATTATTTCTCTTTAACAGTCTACTGCAGTATCATGAGAATATGCAAACTAATAAACAAGGAAGCTGGTGCATCTGACAACGAAGTTCTTTGAAACCTGAATCAACAGCAGCGTGTCATGGGGATGTGGAGATCTCCACACTGATCGGTCTTGTTTGTCCAGCACGTCCCACAGATGCTGGATCGGATTGAGATCTGGGGAATTTGGAGGCCAAGTCAACACCTTGAACTCTTTGTCATGTTCCTCAAGCCATTCCTGAACAGTTTCTGCAGTGTGGCAGGGAGCATTATCCTGCTGAAAGAGGCCACTGCCATTAGGGACTACCGTTGCCATGAAGGGGTGTACTTGGTCTGCAGCAATGTTTAAGTATGTGGTACGTGTCAAAGGAACATCCACATGAAGGCCAGGACCCGAGGTTTCCCAGCAGAACATTGCCCAGAGCATCACACTGCCTCCGCCAGCTTGCCTTCTTCCCATAGTGCATCCTGGTGCCATCTCTTCCCCAGGTAAGCGACGCACACGCACTCGGCCTTCCACATAATGTAAAAGAAAACATGATTCATCAGACCAGGCCACCTTCTTCCATTGCTCCATGGTCCAGTTCTGATGCTCACGTGCCCATTGTAGGAGCTTTAGGGGGTGGACAGGGTCAGCATGGGCTCTCTGACCGGTCAGTGAGCCTTGGGCGTCCATGTCCCTGTCGCTGGTTCACCGATTGTCCTTCCTTGGACCACTTTTGGTAGGTACTAACCACTGCATACCGGGAACACCCCACAAGACCTGCCGTTTTGGAGATGCTCTGACCCAGTCGTCTAGACATCACATATAGACATTGTGAAGTCTTGGTAATATGAGCATACTTTAACATAGTTTAATGATTCACTGTATAAACACACCCATCACCATTTGCACTGACTAAAGGGGAACTTTTCTATAAACTGATGTTAACCTGCCTGACATCATCATTATTATCGTCACCATGCAGGGCTGTGATTTACTAATATTGTAGCCCCGCCCCTTTCACCCTCGCGCTCCATTTATAGCAATTAAACAATAAGTACTAACATAATTCTTAAAAAAGCTGCACATGAAATCGTGTCACTTCCGGTCTGTTGCCGCGCGCCGTATTTGGAACACAAGCGCGTGCTGGCTGATGCGCGCTCCCGCACTTTGCAGTTGTTCGCGTCTGACGCGCGCGCGGGCGGAGAGTGGCACAGCAGGGTAAAGAATTACTCTTTCTATCTCTTTAAGTTTCTTTTCTTTTCTGCGTGAGGAATAAACAGATGAGTTGTGTAGAGTAAAGGAGGATTTAATCTGCAGTTGGTGCAGATCTCTAGGTGCTCTTTCTCCTCTCAGCTTTTTGCAGTTATGCACTTTTGCTGTTATATCCGGAAACAGAAATTTTAAAAAAGGATTTATTCTTTAAACGCAAAGCTATTCCCTTCAGAGTGAAACTGTTGCTCAGTCTGTGCATAGTCCTGTTTTATTAGCAACATCCTCTTTAATCTGCGTTTAATGTGAGCTGACTTGTGACATGGGAAAATAGGATTTATTTTTTAACTTTATGGGTTATGAGTTTGTGCACATTGTGCATGCTGTTGTGTACTGCAGCTACAAAACTGAACACAAGTTTCACTTATAAACACATGAGCGAATAATCATTAAACAATAAACAATCAAATTCTTTAAAAGTGAAAAATGTAACTGTGTGGTACAAGATATAGTGTTGCATTCTAGTGATATAATGGTAGTATATTGTGTAGTATAGTGGTGCTTTATTGTATATTGGTGGTATATTGTGTAGTATAGTGGTGCTTTATTGTATATTGGTGGTGAATTGTGTAGTATAGTGGTGCTTTATTGTATATTGGTGGTATATTGTGTAGTATAGTGGTGCTTTATTGTATATTGGTGGTATATTGTGTAGTATAGTGGTGCTTTATTGTATATTGG
>CM040466.1:25791336-25798836 GCA_022758105.1 Pangasianodon gigas
GAGAGAAAACGACTGTTTATCACAGCTATAATGTAGGTGGGAACAGGAAATAACTTGTCTTCCAGACATTACACAACATTAAATCTAACTATAAATCTAATGTGTGACATGTCGTTCATTAATAAATTAATAATTGTAATTATTGGTAAAGTGCTGTGGTGTAAGCGGAAGAACACTCTCCAGGATCGTGCTGTTTTACGACAGTAATGCACTTCGGGTGTAATTGTAACTCTGCTAGCATGTTGTGCCGCACCACACACCTCCCACATGGTCATTTTCATATAACAGCACAGTCTGTCATGTATTATTCCTTACACAGCGTCAGCTCTGACAGTAGTAATAAATAATGAACATAATATTAATGCGCTCGTTCTAATACGTTGTCGTTTCTATAGTAACAGCTCATTCACAGGGACGTGTACAGCGGACACACCACATAAACGTGTAATCTTTGAGGAGATGTTTATTTAACATTTATGGAAGGAGTCTCCAGTGTCAGCGCTTTGTAACAGTCAGAGGTAAAGCTGTAACTTTAAGTTTTCCGACATCTTCAGGACAGAGGAGTTTACGCTTCTTTGAGGTTTCTCGGTAACGTGCGTAACAAACTGAGTTTTTTTTCTTACTTACTTACTTTCCTTTATTGTCCACAAATGGAAATTTGTCTTTGGCTTCACAACACATTATAACAAGACCAATACAATAAAAGACACTTATACAACAACTCCAAAAGGTAAGATAGAATAAAATACCATACAATACAGTTGACTCAACATTTCACTTTAGCATACACATATATACATTCCCACATGTACATATATCTGCATACATATTAATATTCATGTCTCAGCATTTTAAATTCTAACTGCAGTTGGCACAAATGACATCTGATACACATTTTGACTTGCCCGAGGTTGTCTAAAACGTCGCCTTGATGGCAACAACTGAAACTGACAGTGCAAAGGGTTTTCTTATTAATTAACTTTGAGAGAGAAAAAGAAGAGGCTGGTTCCACAACATTAAATGTAACTATGAAGAGATAAAAGATGTGTCATCCTTTAATAAATTAAACGTTTTAATTGTTGGTAAATTGCTGTGGTGTAAGAGGAATGAAATGCTTTGTGTCTGATTATTTTCCTATAAAACACGTCCTGCTGTGTGACTGTAAAATTGGTCTATGATTTAGAATTGCTTAAAAGTTTACATATAATAATGTCATGCTGTTATATCACCATCACTACTGTTCACCCATTTAAAAAGTAATCCATCTGATTTTACTGAACTACGATTATTTCAGGGTTTTTTCGTGGTAAAAACCGAACCAACCCTCGCTACCGTCATTAAATGCTGACACACAGGAGCTTTTGTTGAAGTACTTCCAGTAATACATCATTATTATCTATGAAATCCATGAGGAAGTTTCGGCAAACTTTAAAGAGAAAGAGAAACTGTTTATAGCGATGAGCTTGAGCAGAGACAGAGGAAGTAAATGTTGCAGGCAAACATTATTAAACCTGACAAATATTTACAATGTGAGCAGCAAGAACACACCACTAAACTCTTACACTCTTACTTTAATATTCAGGCTTTTTGGTGGAAAATAAGATAATTATAATCAACATTTTGTTTTCATCTCATTATTCCATCCACAAAACTGCAACAGAAGAGAGCAAGAAGAAAAAACTAAACTAAACAAAACAACAAAAAAACATAGAAAGGAAAAATGACAGTGAGGACAAGAACAGAGAAAGAAGAGAAACACTGTGACCGTGGTGAGAATAATTAACACATTATATTGACGTATATGTAAATATATAATGAAGAGGAATTAGTTGTGAATGTTTTGTAGAAAATGTGACCAGGAGTCATTTATTGTTCAGCAGTTATTGTAAATGATTCAGGTTCTGAACACAAGCTAATAGTGAAAGTGTGGAGTGAGCTGCTTTGAGGAATTTGGAAGCACCAACACTTCCTGGGACTTTAAGGGTTAAATGTGTTTCGGATGTTAATATCAGAGACGCAGAGAATAAATGAAGGTTGTAAAAGACTCACTGTGTGTGTGAGGAATTGGTTGTAATTGAATCAGCGATTCTTCCTCTGCTTCCTTCCTGCGGATCAGACGGAGGGGATGATCTTCATTACACGCGGCTCTCGGGGGAACACAGAACACACTTCATTTCATATTTTACATGTTTAGGTTGTGTGTTTCCTGTGTGATAAGCTCGTCTCTCAGCTCAGATATCAGCACGTGAGTAAAGGGGAATTTCACTTAGACACGGGACTCAGCTTTAGTTTATCTCCGTTAATATCCATGATGAACTCACACTTCAACACTCAGCAGCAACACTCTTAGAAAATCTAGAACGCTGACAGGTTCCACGTAGAAGCCTACAACACAACAGTTTGGAAGCTAAGAACCTTTATTTGAAGGACCTGTTATTTGTGAGAACGTACCAAGTACCAAGAGGAACCTCCTGACTGGTTCTAGGTACTAAGAAGAAAATAGTGAACAATAATTTGGATACTTAGGGTTCTTCAAGGGTTCTTTAAGGGTTCATTTGGTTCTTAAATTCCAAAAAAGGTTCTACACTGAATCGTTTCTGAGAGTGGAGCACTTTGCTGTAGGGTTCTACATAGAACATTTGAGGAGATGGACAAAATGGACAACCAAAGAGTGGACACTTTTAGAAAAATGGATCTTGAAGTGTTCTTTAAGGGTTAATTAAGGGTTCATAACTTCCTACAAAAAGTCCTCTTGGAACCCTTTCTGATAGGAAGCACTCTGTTATAGGGTCCTACATAGAACCTTCCAGAAGGACAGGTAACCCTTAAGGGTTTTAAGTTTCTTAAAGAGTGTTCTTCCATGATTCCTCATGGGTTAATTATGGGTTTTAAACTTCTTACAAAAAACTCTACTTGGAACCTGTTCTGATAGGAAACATTCTGTTATAGGGTTCCTAATGGTTCTAAAAGGGTTCTTAATGGTTCTTAATGATTCCCCCCGGATGTACAACCAAAGAACACTTAAGGGTTCTACACTTTTACAAAAAGGGTTCTTTAAGTGTTCAGTGGATAATTAAGGCGTCTTGGCTTCTAAATGGTTCTACATTAAATCCTTTCTGATAGGAAAACACTCAAAGGCTGTAAATAGAACTTTTAAGGGTTCCCCAAGATGGACAAGCAAAGAACCCTTAAGGGTTTTAATAATGTACACTTTAGAAAGTGGATATTTAAAGGTTCTTTAAGGCTTTAGTGGATAATTAAAACAGGTTCTACTTGGAAAGGGAAATATTCTGTTATAGAGTTCTTCATGAAACACTTAATGGCTTCCCCAGAGTGCCACTAAAGAACCGTTACGGGTGTAGACTTCTGAGGTTCTCTTCAGGGTAAATTAAGGGTTCTTCTCTTGCAGCTTGGAGAAGCAGGTGTTTTAAAGTTAAAATAGCAGGTAAAGTGAAAGTAAAACATGATGTGTGTTTATAATGACGTTCTCTTCTCCTCTGTGCTGCAGGTGGATTAATAATGTTCTGTAGGTTCCACTGACTCCAGATCACTTCATCACCAGAACAAGTGTAAGACCATCACTCATTCACATGTTCATCCCCTCATTCACACGTTCATCCCCTCATTCACACGTTCATCCCCTCATTCACACGTTCATCCCCTCATTCACACGTTCATCCCCTCATTCACACGTTCATCTCCTCTTTCACACGTTCATCCCCTCATTCACACGTTCATCCCCTCTTTCACTCGTTCATTCCCTCATTCACACGTTCATTCCCTCATTCACATGTTCATCCCCTCTTTCACACGTTCATCCCCTCATTCACAAGTTCATCCCCTCATTCACACGTTCATCCCCTCTTTCACACGTTCATCCCCTCATTCACACATTCAGTCCCTCGTTCACACATTCAGTCCCTCATTCACACGTTCATTCCCTTGTTCATATGACCATAAAGCTGTGATCTGCAGCTACTCTCAGAGCTGCTGTTCTGGAAAATGAATCAACACCTTCTGACCAATCAGAGTCCAGTGTGGTATAAGAAGGGGTTCAGCTCAGTGTTCAGTGCAGATAAAACACTGATTATTAAATATTTCCACACGTGATTGTTGGCATTTATGTTTAAATTCATGGTTTTGCTTAATCTCAGGCTGACATTTGACTAGTGTTCATGTGTGAATGTCAGATTAACCACAGCTGCATGTTGTCTCCAGCAGGTGTGTGAGAGCCCCGGGGTTGAGTTAACTTCCTCTTTGCCTTCTCTCGTGACAGATCTTCCCTCGCTCCCTCGTCCCCTCGCTCCCTCGCCCCCTTGCTCCCTTGTTCCCTCCCTCCCTCGTCCCCTCGCTTTGTGGCCATGGAGGCTCGAGGAAAATTTGATTTCAACGCCACGGCGGAGGACGAGCTCAGCTTTCGCAAAGGAGACACCCTGAAGGTATAAAAACTGCACTGTTAAATCTAGGACCCTGTCTCTGTGAAGGAACCTTTAAAAGTTTTATGTAGAAACCTATAACAGTTCATCAGAGAGGATGCCAAGAACCCTTAATTATCCAATTAACACTTAAAAAAACTTAAAGAACCCTTCTTAACGCAATATTCTAAACCATGATAAAAGGTTGAGCTAGGGTCTAGATGTGAAAGTGTAATTAAGAAAATTTAAAACACTTAAGAGTTCTCCGGTTGTCCCTCTGGGGGAACACTTCTAGGTTCTATATATAACCTTTCTATCTAAAGAGTCTCTGTTAACAGAAGTTTTCCTTTAGAAGGCTGAGAACCCTTCATTATTTCATGAAACCTTAAAGAAGAAACCTTGAACAACCTTTTTTCTAAGCATGGTCCAGGTACCAATAAGCTAAATGTCAGGTTCTAGGTATTAAGAAGAAAATAATGAGCAATAATTTGGAGTTTGTGCCGCACACTTCTCCAGGTAATACACACACTCTCAGGTGTGTAGGGGGTTCCTCGAGGGAAACACTCTGTTGGCAGTTCTACGTAGAACCTTTAAGGGTTCCCCCCAGAGGGAAAACTGAAGAACCTTGAAGCGTGTGTGTGTGTGTGTGTGTAACCCTACATCTGTGTGCAGATCCTCAGCACTCAGGATGACTGGTTAAAAGCAGAAATGCACGGACACGAAGGATTCGTCCCTAAAAACTACGTGGACAGACAGATACCCAGGTGAGTTCCTGTACCTGCACATCAGAACTTTTTTTCAAACGTTTTGCAGATATGATGAATTTTCAAACATTTTATGAGGTCACACCAATCCATACAAACGTATACTAGCTGTCCTAACTCGCTGACGCTCAGTCGTGAGGGTCTTTAGAGCAGCGGTCTTCCTGTAAAGATCACTTCCTATGGCATGGTTTTCTTATTACAATGCAGCAAAGCACAAATCTGATTCTGAATCACTGAAATCCCCCTGACTTATTCGGAATCTGGTGAAAAATTATTTTTTTTATTTATGCACTAATATTTTGCGTAATGTTGTAGAAACAAAGTGTCCTAAGAGATCTATTAAATTAAGGAACCGTTAGAACAGACCGGTTCTTACAGAACGTGACTCTCGCGTGTGTTTGGTTGCTGGTGAATCACTGCAGTGTGTTAGTGTTCTGATGTTCCGCTTTATTATTTGTGGTGTTTGTGTACAGCTGGTTCCAGGAGAACGCCAGCCGCGGCGCTGCAGAGGAAATTCTCATGTCCCGGGAGGTCGGAGGCTTCCTGATCCGCGGCAGTCAGAGCTCACCTGGAGATTTCTCCATCTCCGTCAGGTCTGAGCCAGAACTCACACAAACACACACTCTACGCTGCTCTACTCAACACCTACACCATCAACACCACACGATACGCTCGCTGAGAAAAACAGCTTCCTCAAGCGTTCTTCAGTTGGGTGAAGGGTTCTACATTTTAAAAGCATTTTATTAAGAATCTAATCAGAAATCTAGCGTACACAGGAAGTACATTTGCAGAGCATCAGCAAGAAGAACAGCACTGATGCTTTCAGTACTTCTATTTTTGTCTTCCTTCCTTCCTTTCTCTCAATCCTCTGATTTACAGTGCCACATAGAACTGTTAAAGACTCGCCCACAGGGACAAACTGAAGAACGCTTTAGCGTGCTAGACGGAACCCTGTTCTCCTTATCAGTACGAGCTGAGTGGAGACTTCTGTACTGAATTTAACATCTGCAACATTTTTATTCTCATGAGCATTCTGTTTGTTTTAAAACCTCATACGCTTATGAATTAGAACACAGGTAGAATAATCATTTGCTTAAATTACAACACGCATAAGTAATTGCACCCTTTACAAGCGAACCATTAGATATAAAATAAAAGGAAGAATTGTATTCTACAGAAAATGAACACAAACAAATCTCCATTTAGGTGAAGCAGCGAGATAATTCTGTAAAACTCGTATAGTAAATAATTTCTTTCTCTCGCTCTCTCTGTCTCTCTCTCTGTCTCTCTCTCTGTCTCTATCTGTCTCTCTCTCTGTCTCTCTCTCTCTCTGTCTCTCTCTCTGTCTCTCTCTCTTTGTGGTTTTAATTTGTTTAGCCCCCAAAATTCACCTAAAGTCTCTGAGCGTAATGTTTCATCGCCCACATGAATATCTTCTCCGTATCAACTCACAAACAGACCCAGTTGTGGTCACATCTGTGTGATTTAACTTCTGACAAATCATCTACATCTTTAAACTCCATCCGGTGTTTCACAGGTGTTCCCTCTGGTGTCGATAAAGAGTAAAATACTGTACATAACTGTTTATGACATGTTATAACTCTTAATAACAGAATCAGAAAGCAGAATTAAACTAGTATCCAGTGAAATGATTTGGATTTGCTTTGTTCAGCATTAATCCTTCTGCTCATCCTTTGGAAAATGTTCTTATCTAATAACAGTGTGACGAGCTGAACGTACAGAGATACAGAACTCAGTGAGCGTCTGTGCTACGAGGAATCGGTAAATAAAAATGATAAATCCAAACAACAGTGTGAATATGCAGTATGCAGTGCAGCAGGACAGAGACGTATGACTGATACTGTGCAATAAATTCAGTCTTTAGTGCTTTGTGGCGAGAACAGTGGCACTGAGACCCTCCTCAGGGGTCGTGACTCCACACTGAATACAAAAATAACTTAGGATCAAATTTTAAAAATTGTGTCAACTTGTAACTTTGCAGGTATTTTTTAACAACATCAAAAAAATAGTTTTTCTCTGTTGTAACGTTAATAAAAACTAAAAAAAAGTTGATGCAATTTTGTTTACTTTCATTTTTTCAGTGTGTGTGGAGTCTCTTGATTTATGAATGTGAGAGAAATCACAATCTCCTCTTTCTTTTTTTTCATTTATTTTACACATTAATATTATGAATATTGCTCTAAATATGAAGATGGATTTTGTTTGCTACTATTCTGAAATAAAAGTCGCATTTGAACACGGCACATTTAAATGAAGAGTGTATGTGATATCTGAATGTTTTCTCTGCAAATCCTGACCCG
>CM040466.1:25801336-25819681 GCA_022758105.1 Pangasianodon gigas
GCCCCCCCCCCCCCCCCCCCCCCCCCCCCCCCCCCCCCCCCCCTCCCCCGCTCTAATATTCCCGGAAGTCACCTAAGTTGCCAGGGATACAGTGAGCGGCAGGTAGCGGAAGGTGCGCGGAGCAGAAGTGGCACGGTGTCATGGCGGAATCGCAGCTCATCTGTATGGATGAAGAACACGTTAACGTGAAAATTTCCGAATCCAAACCGGAGTTTTATTACAGCGAGGAGCAGCGCGCGGCGCTCGAGCATCTCCTCCGGAACGGGGACGGCGCGTTCAAGCTGCGGCTCCGCGAGGACAACATCAAAGACTTCCTCTCGGCGCGCGAGGTGAAATGGATCCGCGAGACGTTCCGGGAATACGACGATCCCGATCCCGATCCCGACGACGATGTCCGCTCGGAGCCGCGCGCGCCGCGCTCACCCCGGGGCTCGGACTCGGGAGTTCACTCCACCTACTGGCCCACAGTGTCGGACACCGAGGCACCGGCGCTCGAGCTCGGCTGGCCCACCGGCGGCTTCTACCGGGGAGTCACGCGCGTGTCGGTTTACACACATCCACCCAAAGAGAGCAGTCCTCACATCAAAGAGGTGGTGAGGAGACTCATCCAGGAGGCGCACAAGGTAAAGAACATGAACCACAGCAGCGCTGAGGAGCAGAAGAACCTCCTCTCCTCAGTTCTCCACTTCTACACACCTCCTCTCCTCTCCTCAGTTCTCCTCTCCTCTCCTCAGTTCTCCACTTCTACACACCTCCTCTCCTCAGTTCTCCACTTCTACACACCTCCTCTCCTCTCCTCTCCTCGGTTCTCCTCTCCTCTCCTCGGTTCTCCACTTCTACACACCTCCTCTCCTCTCCTCTCCTCAGTTCTCCACTTCTACACACCTCTCCTCTCCTCGGTTCTCCACTTCTACACACCTCCTCTCCTCTCCTCAGGTTCTTCACTTCTACACACCTCCTCTCCTCTCCTCAGGTTCTTCACTTCTACACACCTCCTCTCCTCTCCACAGGTCCTTCACTTCCACACACCAAGCTCTCCTCTCCTCAGGTTCTTCACTTCCACACACCAAGCTCTCCTCTCCTCAGGTTCTTCACTTCTACACACCAAGCTCTCCTCTCCTCAGGTTCTTCACTTCCACACACCAAGCTCTCCTCAGGTTCTTCACTTCCACACATCAAGCTCTCCTCTCCTCAGGTCCTCCACTTCTACACACCAAGCTCTCCTCAGGTTCTTCACTTCCACACATCAAGCTCTCCTCTCCTCAGGTCCTCCACTTCTACACACCAAGCTCTCCTCAGGTTCTTCACTTCCACACATCAAGCTCTCCTCTCTTCAGGTCCTTCACTTCTACACACCTCCTCTCCTCAGTTCTTCATTTCTACATACCAAGCTCTCCTCTCCTCATCTTTCCCGATCACAACAAAAGAGAGAAAAAATACATGCAGATGTCTGCTCTTTTTACATATTTAAAATTTTAGTTCCTGTCCCGGTTCCTCACACCTGTTCACACACCTGAGTTCACACTCACACACACACACACACACACACACTTATCAACAAACTCAGCTGAACACGAGTGTGCAGTTTTATTCTCATGAAGTCAGAAGAAACGGTACAAACACTAACACACACCTCCTCTAACCGTCTGATATTCACACACAGCCCGAGTCCGACATTTACTCCTGTAAGATCAGACTGCTCTTCTCTCTCCACGTGTAGTCTACACAACACACCTTCACACACCTTCACACACCTTCACACACCTGTTTCAGAAAGATATCACTTTCTATTCTTCTTTTAGGAATTTTAACCCACGCTTCCTCCAGAAAGTGATTTTTTCTTTAAATAAGTTGCTCCAGATGTTGTGTTTACCTCTTTTTTTTCCGGATACGGATTTTGGCCAGGGGTGCCCAAACTTTTGCATACAACTGTAGTTAGTAAAATAGCCTAGCTTTTTAAATAAAATAAATAAATCTATGAAGCCATAAAATATAGTTTTCTTTAGGTCAGTAAAATAGGAGATTTTTTGTTAATTTTGAATGTTAATTAATTCATTAGTTTGTTTATTTAGTTAGATGTAGCTGATGAAATAAACCATAATGTCATGTTTGGACCCGCACATGTGAAATAAGAGTTCTTGTTATAGTTTTTTGTTTGTTTTTTCATTTTTCTCCACATATTTCAGGAGGATCCTTGAACACAGGCTGAGTTTTTATATAATATACTACACTACACTATACTATAATATAATATAATATAATATAATATAATATAATATAATATACTCCTGTAAAGCACAGGTAAAGCACATGCTCCGCAGTACAGCAGCGTTTCTGGGTCACATGTTTACTGAGTTTATACGGCTTCCAACACAACACTTTATGTTCTTGGCACAGTTTCAATAACAAAGGTGGAAGTTCATATAAAAAGTCACAAGACGCTGAGACGCTGTGAACACGAGTGTGTGGATTTTATTACAGGTTGCTGTGTTTTTCCCCAAACGACTTCCTGTCTGAAGACACGAATTTGCGTCGTTAAAGATCGGGTGCTAATAAAGTACAAATATAAAGGAGGAACTGAAATGTAAACAGTAGAATAGTTTTACGTGTCGCACACTGAGAATGTTTGAAAGAAAAGGAAAAGGAGAGATAAACATGTTTAAAGTAAATATGTCACATGACCTCTGTCTCTTATTCCCACTCTGACCTTCACACACACCTCCATCATCACAACGAGTCCAGATCACAGACAGGGCTTTCATAAATATGACAGAAATATAGTTTAGATCAGGATTATACACTTTCTGTACACACTGTCTTTAAAACAAATCCAAACTCCATTATAGAAATCAGTTTATGTACAGACTCATTAAAACTCTTCACTCGTACTAACAACCCTAAAATCACAGTCTGACGGCAATAAAAATCTCCCACAGCTTTCATCTTTAAAAACCATTATCCCTGAATTCTGGGCTGTGATTGGTCAGAAGGTGTTGATTAATTCTCTAAAACAGCAGCTCTGACAGTAGTGCAGCTGCAAATCACAGGTTTATATTAATACCTTATCGTTTCTACAGTAACAGCTCACTCACAGGGACATGTACAGTGGACGCTCCACATAAACGGATTGAAAAAATCATTGATATGGTGAAGTTTTCTTCACTGTAATGAGATGTTTACATAACATTTATGGAAGGAGTCTCCAGTGTCAGCGCTTTGTAACAGTCAGAGGTAAAGCTGTAACTGTTTTCTGACATCTTCAGGACAGAGGAGTTTACGCTTCTTTGCGGTTTCTCAGTAACATAATGCCTTATGTTTTTTGTCTTATTAACTACCAGAGAGAGAATAAAGAGACGCTGATGAGGGAGCGACTGTTTATAGCTGCTATAACGTAAGCGACAACAGGAACTAACCTGTTTCACTGACGTTCTGCAACATTAAATATAACTATAAATGGATAAAAAGTATTACGTGTTGTAAATTGCTGTGGTATAATAGAGGATGTGCTGTTACAGGAAAACAGAGTGTTCTGTTCATCACTTAATTAATATTTTAATGTTTTGAACACAAACTTTCACGCTTTATAAGGGCTTGTATGAATCCTGACGTGGCTCCGCCCACCTGATTCAAGTTTTTGAAAAATGCTGAATGTTCCATACATCATGCAATGCTACGTGAGATGAAGACGATATACTGAGTGTGATCCATTTTATACAAATGTTATATATTATAAAAAAATGAGGATGAGGTGAGTCAGTCAGACATGGCAGTTGTATAAGATTAAAATAGTGATTTAATTAAATAGTGATTAGTGTAATCTCCTGTAAACTGGTGCAGGAACAGGAGAGCGATTTAGCACGGTGTTACTTCCTCACTTCACATTATGTCATCTTTCTCCTCTTCATCCTGCTCATTAGATGAATTTTCTGTGATAGTGTTTCTGTGTAGTGTTTAATCAGTGCCTGGTGTTAGCTGTGTGTTTAGTGTCGAGTTTAATTTCAGTTAAATCTAAACCTCAAGCATTAGTTTATTGTGCTCACTAGAGAGAAAAAGCTGTTTTGGGTTAAACAGAAGCTTCTGTACCTGAGCTATCAGTTTACACCAGAGTTTAGTTAAGCTCAGTGCGAGTGTACGACGTGTTCTCACCTGAATGACATTAGATATTTTTTACATATTAATAATAATAGAGTAATCATGTCACACGTTGAAACCTGGCCGCCGGGTTTGGAGGAAGTTGAAACGTCACAGTGAGTGAATCAGCCACCTGGTGAGAAAATCCTAACGTCAGACGAGCTTCTGTTCCACTTATCACTCAGCAGAACCTGTTCTAGATCCTAGCGTAGGCTCTAACAGTAATCACATTCATTTATTTACCTTTTAATCAGTGTTTTTGTGGCCAAACCGAACTAAAACTTCACACAAGATTTACTAAACTTCACACGTACTCGTGTGTGTGTGAAGATAAACACTTCAATCAGCCTCAACACTCACAGAGTCACTCGGTTACTGTGAGAACGTCACGATCAGAGTTTATACTCCACATTTAACAGATATTAATGCTCATTAATGTGATTAAAAAAGCATCTCACTCTGATTCAAGGTTTACACCTCTGAAGGAATGAAAGATAAATGAATAATATGATACGACAAACTCTGTGATAAATAATAAAAATATTCATCTCTTTAAGAAAACTCTGTATGGAACTCTAATATATCTGAACGTTTGACTCTGAATATTATTATTATTATTATTATTATTATTATTATTATTATTATTATTATTATTCATGGTCTAATAATAGCGTCGTCTAATTTCAAATCCTGGTCGAGAGTCTCGGACTGGACTGTGTAATAAAATCTGTGTAAAGTGATTAATCAACACTTTAGAAGTAACAATATTCCTAATAATTTGATGACACGGCGTCAGTAAAGTTCTGTAAAGATTTTTACAGACAGATCGATGTGAGTTTGACTGTATTTTTCCTCTCAGCTCTTTCTGGTTCCTCTCTCGTGATGGATGCTGTTACTTCACAGCCCTGTTGAACCTGCACCAGTTTCTGTAATGAATCAGAGTTTGTTGATTGTTTCAAGATCATAATTATCCTCTGTATGAACACGTCGTGACATTACGCTTCAGTTAGACGGTCACGCCTCTCAAACAATCTCAAACAACTACTTCCTGTTATAATCCCATCACGTCAGTCACATGACCGGAGAAAAGAAAGAACGTGAGATACAGACAGAGAGAAGTTCCTTTCTGCACGTTGTTTAGGACGATTCTGAGATTTTAAAAGTCTCAATTTAGTAGAAATCCTGAACCGAATTTCAGCTGTCCTCACTGAGAGAACGTTCATCCACCTGCTCGTCCACGCCATCTCACCGTCCACCTGTCCAACATGTCCAACATCTCTTTAGCAGAGTGTGAACAGCTACAGGAACCTTTTGAGGAACCCCAGAAGTATTTCAGAGACTCACACTTTTTTTTTCTGGGACTCAAGATGTTATTCAGGGACTTTTTAACAATCTTTCCAAATTCTTTTCAGAAATTTTTCAGTGATTTAGACCCTTTTTTCCAGAACCATGAGCATTTTCTAGGAACCCAGGAGCTTTTTCTGGAACTCAGGAACTTTTTCAGTGATTCTGGAGATTTTAGGGACTCATCCACCTTTCAAGTAACTCCAGGTTCTTTTCAGAAGCTCAGAAACCTTTTCAGGAGCTCCCTCAAGAACCAAGACATATTTTTAGGGAGTCAGTTAATTTTAAGAGACTTAGGACCATTTATACAGGACCTCAGAAAAAAAGAAAAAGCCCAGAAACCTCTTCAGTGATAGAGGAACTGTTTTAAGAGCCCAGAAGCCTTTTCCGAGTTTACTTCCTGGGTTGCAGTTCCAGGAATCTTTTTTTTTAAGTTCCTGTTCTAGAGAATAAACTTTTCTACAGACCCAGAACTACTGGAGGCGGAGCTTGTCCTGCTAAACGCTACTGATTGGTTAAACACAAACTTCACAGAATGGCCTGTACTTTATAAAAACTATTTTGTAAAGAAATATTAAAACAAGTTAAATGTCAGCGACAGTTAAAACATTACTGAGGATAAATAAATCAAATTAGGATTCATGATATGATTTTTTTTCCTTGTCGTGATTTTCTTGCTCAAGAAAGTGACACAATTGACATAAACATAATATTCATTATACACTCATTAATATTCATTATACACTCATTAATATTCATGATACATTTGAACAGTAAGTTGATCATCACTGACGGTGCCAGTAAAAAGCCCTGGGGGAAAACGAGTTCTGCCTCGTTACCTTCATTTCAGCTTCAGTTTTACCTGCTGAGCGAGATGATGATGGTGATCACGGTGACGAAGGGAGGGGAGAAGAAGAAGAAAGGAATTTCTGATTGTAATCAGTGTGTGGAGATGAAAAAAAGAAAGCAGATAACAGAAAGATTACAGATTATAAAGAATCTGACAGTAAGGAACGTTCCTGTGAATTTCTGTGTGAGTGCCATCATGCGAGCTGGCAGACAAGTGGGTCAAGTTCTGAAAAAAAAAAAAAAAAAGAGAGAGAAAAAACTTTCCTCAAGGGTTCTTTAGCTAGGGGTTCTTTATACAACCTTCCAGAGTTCCCACAAAAGGTACCAAAGAACCTGCAGCGCTTCTGGATTTTACTCTTTTTAAAGAGTTTATAGGAAACAGGATGTGACATCAGTGACTTGTAGGAAAATACAGAGTAATATTTTTATCTGAATAATATTTACGCGTGTGATATAACCGTTATGGATTTGAGATTTGACATCAGCAGGTACAGGAACTCGGGTTTCAGAGCATTTCTGTTCGACTCTTGTGTTCAGGTCAAAACGAATCCTTTTAAAACTTTACGTGAAGCTGTACAATGTTTTCAGCATGAAACTTTATGTGCTTGGCTCATTTTCTCCACTGAACATAAAAAAGGACAAGTTCACGTTCTGGTTCATTTGCTAAACTTTATATCACAATTACACACACGTCACGTGCGAGTCCTTCTGAGCCGAGAATAAAACAGAGTTCTAACAGACACCAGTGATTTTTAGAGAAATGAAATAAACAGGTGAGTGTGTGATGAGCTAAAGCGCTTCTAACCTGCAGTCTGCAGCACACTGAGGTGTTGAACCTGTTTTTCTCAAGACCAGTAAACAAATGATCAGGCTGGATTTGAATTTCACTCTCACGTGGCAGCTTTTTTGCATCTTTATGTCGTGTAAAACTGTTAAACCTGATTTTCAACAGCATTGACAACTGCTTTGTTAAAGTTGTTATTGAATTAAATCCTCTGTTACGAGGCTGTAATTTGAATCTGGCTAAAGTGGGTGTGGCTTAGATAGTTTATTAAACTCCTCCTGGAGGCTGATTTTCAGTATGTAGGTTATACAAGGTAACACTTAACGCATTTAAACACAATTATCCATTTAAAACAGTTTTTTTCAGCACTGAAAGCTGACTCAGGGGCGGGGCTACACACGTGCTCAGTTTATGATGTCACTACCTAAACGAAGTGTGGTGCACGTAGACTTCCATCCACAGATCCTACATGATAACATAGCTAATGTTAGCTACAAATGAGATGGAGGTTGTCATGGTAATGTTCTGACATTTTGCCAGGTTTAAATAAAGTTTGAAGGAGAAAATAAGTAACACGAGACTCTGAGACTGAAATCCCTCTCATGTGAGCTAGCTTACTAGCAATTAGCTAACCGGCTAGGTCAGTTAGCGATATTTGTGTATTAAGGAAGGCAGGACATGGGTATGTTTCCAAATTTGCATATTCATGTATATTCATAAATGATAGTGTGTATAATAAGGGTAGTGGTATAGAAATAATAATCAGCCAGTTTTAAGTTGTTTTTTGGGCTTTTAACAGAAACAGAGCAATTATATTGTTTCTTTTTGTTTTAATGATTAAAATGACGCTCTGAGGAGAACTTTATTACATGATTTATTACATAAGCTCTGTGAGTGAAGGTGGATTTTCTGTGCAGTGGAGAATGGAGTCATGCAGCTCTGCATCGACACGAATCTGCTGAATCGGTGTTTTCACACTGTAAACAGAATTCGCAGCTGATGAGTCACGACGCAGATGTTTTAAATTGAGCTTCATCACTTCCTCGACTTTACCCATCACATTACAGTCTGCGTTTCTGAGTCTGTTTGTTGACACGAGTGTAAAATGAGCGTTACATGTGTCTCATCTCCCTCTGTGTGTGTGTGTGTTTGTGTGTGTGTGTGTTAGACCATAGCCGTGGTCATGGACCTCCTCACAGACCTGCTCATCCTGCAGGATCTTCTGGATGCAGCGAGTAAGCGTGGCGTTGCCGTGTACCTGCTGCTGGATGATAACGGTATTCCTCACTTCCTGGACATGTGCAACCGCCTGCAGATCTCTGCTCAACACCTCCGAGTGAGAACACACACACACACACACACACACACACACACACATATATATGAATGTATAGATACTCCATCTCCGCTACTGGAACATAATCAGTGACATGTATCTACAGTGAATTCCACATTTCTGCTAAGTGGAGAAATGATTATATAAAACACTCAAATACAACAAATACAGTGTGTATGTTTCTAAAAATAATAAGCCTCAGAGGCTCCGCCCACTGTGTCTGATCTCTTTTGTTAATTTTTCACGCTGCGAGTTTCAGAATCTTCCAGTTGTGATTTAAGTCTTCATAAAAATTCACTCTTGTGACACTTGAAGCTTTTCAGATCCAGATTTAATGACCTTTTAAACAGTTCACAGAATCCCATCTTTAAACTATGAAGCAGTGATTGCATTTCATTGTGGCACGAGTGCAACGCAGTGATGAAAGTGAAGGACAGTCTCACACACATCCAGCGTTTCATTTTTAAAAAGAAATCCTGGGTTTGGTTTTGTACAGAAATATAATCTTTTGTTGTGTAGATCATAGAGTGTGTGTTTGTGTGTGAATGACTTGCATTCCATCAAACACACTCCTCTTCTTATTTCTTATCAGCTCTAACACCAGAATCCGTGTTTCAGTTTCAGCAGAAATCTGAGACTCTGTTTGTGATGGAACGCAGATCTCTGTGTAAGCGCTGTGTGTGTTTACGCTGAAGCAGCTCCAGTGTGTAACTTTAACAAAAAGTCATTTGTGTGTTTGTGGCCACGTCGCTTCAGTTTCCATTCAAATCCCCCTGTGTGTTAACTCCCCGCTTTGTACAGGGAAAGAATTACTGCTGAAGCCTGGCCTACAAAACACACACTGCTCCATGACCAGCTTCTTGCTGGATGTTTGTTTAAGTGAGGAGTGTTTAAACCTCACCTTCTCTCTAAGTAATAAAAACACATCATACAGTCGAATGCAAAAGTTTGTGCACCCTCAGGACAAAGTAAAGATAACGGCGTGCAATCACAAGTAACACAAATGGTTAAATAAAGCTACATGGGCATTTATGTTGGTGGGGGCACAAACTTTTTTCATCATCGTTAGCAAAATTATAAACCACATTTATTACTGAATACTGAAATATTCTCGTGATGTACGATATAATTGTATGTGATGATGTTAGTTTCGGTGGAGCAACTTTAAAGAAATATATACATTTCCACACATTTCATAAATAATTATGAAAAATATGAAAATATTTATTTAAAGAAATTAAGGGGAAATTTCACAAAAGTATATCATGAAATTGTCACTTTAACAGATATTTAGATAAAACTTCAGGATGTAAATAAAGAGCATGTCATGTGACTGATACCTTTTTTTTTTTATATCATTTTCAAACACATTTATGATATTTTAGTAAAAACTGTATATTATTATTAGTGATCTGTCAGGATTTTTCAGAGATCGGGTCACAGTAATGATTTCTCCCGGTGATTACTGAGTATTAAAGTTTTAAAACTGGTGAATGTTGCCGTGACAGTGAGGGTAAAATCAGTATTTGTGTGGTTTGTGGTTGTTTTGTCAGAACATGCGTGTGAGGATGGTGAGAGGATGCGGTCTGGCTCTGTCCTTCGGAAAGCTGCCAGGATCATCGTGCTCCAAGTACATGCTGGTGGACGGAGAGAAAGTGATGTTCGGCTCGTACAGGTCGGAATTCACGTTTATGTATCACCTTCTTGTATATTTAAAATAGAACAAAAAATGCTAAAATTTAATTAGACAAAGCCGACGATATGTTATTTATTGATTTGTTTGTTTATTATTTTGCACCTTCATTCTATCAGTTATTTATTTCCGTCTCCTCCCACACAGTTTCACCTGGACCTCGTCTCGGATGAACCGGAACACCATCACCGTCATGTCCGGTCAAGTGGTCGACTTCTTCGATCACGATTTCCGCGAGCTCTACGCCGTGTCCGACAAAGTGGACCTGTACCACGAGTTCCACATTCCCAAACCCCCCAAACGCACGATACCCACCCCGCTCCTGAAAGCTCCGCCCACTGCCACCCAGCCCGCTTTACCTGCATCCACCTCCCGCTTTCAGGTGTCTCTGGGAGAATCCAAACAGGTCAATCTGAAAGTTCCTGCTCACAAATATCACAATCCCAAATACGCCCTGGTGGTAGGGAACAGTTTAGGCCTCACGGGATCGCTGCAGGATCTGACCAGGCTCAGGGAATTCGCCAGAAACAGCTCGGAAAGCAACATGGAGAAGTTACTCCACACCAGTGGGGGCACTAAAGAGCCGACAGACAGAGCGTCCCAGGAGGAGACGAGTGAAAGTAAAGAAGATGTAAATAAATCGCCATTGTTCGGTTCAAAAAAGCAGCGCAGCTCCTTCAGGCTGTTCCTCAAAGGCAGGTCACCCAATCAGAGTCCAGAATTAAAGACAGAGAATCATAATCACAACACCTCAGACGTGAAAACAGCCAATCACAGCCAAGCAAAGCCTGCCAATCACATCAAAGACTCACCAAAGCCTGCCAATCACGTCAAAGACTCACCTAAGCCTACCAATCAGATCAAAGACTCACCTAAGCTGACCAGTCAGATAAAAGACACATCAAAACCTGCCAATCAGATCAAAGACTCACCAAAGCTGACCAATCACACGAAGGAGTCGCCGAAGACGGTTAATCACGTGAAGGAGGTGCAGCCTGAGAACTCGCAGATCCCCAACGGCAAACACACACCACCCTCTCCGTTACGGGAAAAACCCGAGAGTGCGGTCATAGACGAGCTGGACGATTCGTTCGTGATCATAGAAAAACCAAACGTGATGAAATTTAAAAGCAAAAAACCCTCCAGACTGCCGCAGAGAAGCGTGTCCATGCAGGTCATCAGCACAGGAGCCGAGGAAGGTACGATCCACTCTTCATCCTTAACACGACAAAAATATCATCAAAATGGACGCAATCAGAAATTTACCGTAGGTTATCATTACACATTTGACTGGAAGGCTAAGCTGCCTAACTTAGCCTGTTAATGCTAGCTATCTCCTGCGTTGTTCATACACTTACTAGCCAGAATATTACTCCAGAATCCAAACCTTACGTTAACTATAAAGGCTGGACGATATGATAAGTTATATATGTACTGTAAATCATAAACATATTACTGCAATACACAATATGTTTCATGATATATAGTTTCACTAACAGACTGCAATGAAATTTTAACAATACACCTTTAAATGAACTCAATGATACGTTTATGCTATGGCTACAAAAATAAATTAACATTTAAAAGGAAAATAATCTGTAAAAAGATTTTACAGTTTTAAGTTTAATACAGTAGAAAACATTAACATCAAGTAAAGTGCTTCCAGAGTTTGAAATCTTTAAAAAACAATGACGATGTCTAACGATAAATGTCTTGTGATATAATTTATCACGATATTGATATCTTCGTCCTGCTCTAATGACTACGACTATTTACACAAAGCTCATTAACCAGTTAACAGCTTAATAACTCACCCGAGGCTCACCAAATAACCAGCGAATGTTTAAATGCTAATTCCTAGGAGGAGTTCCATGTCATCTGTAGATCCTCATACAGGGTTCATGTTAAAAATGTCACCCCCGAGTGGCCTGGAGCTGTTTCTGTGGCTGAAGGCGGTTTATGAAAATGTCGCAGGAAATTTAACACATTTATTTACTCTAAAAGAAGCTCCACAGTTTAGTCTTGTGTCTAAAATAATCATTTTAATCTTCAGAAATATAGAAACCAAAACCCAGGAAATAGTTTTAAAGATCAGTGACCAAAATTCTGCACGTTTTAAACACAACCCGAGTGTGTGTGTGTGTGTGTGTGTGAGTGTGTGAGAGAGAGAGAGAGAGTAGCTGAGTTGTATTGCAGCTGTTGCATGCAGGATTAGCGTCAGTGAAACTTTTGATCATTTTTAATTTATCCAATAAATATAATGAACAACTTTACAGCTCAAGTCCACCTCATGAACACTTTGCAATGTAAAATGTCAAAGGAATGTTTGTGTTCTACTTATTGCTGCTGAAGTGTTGTGTGGCATTTAATATAATTTTCTTTAAAAATGCAAAGTTATTATTATTAATAAGAAGAAACCATTACAGATTCAAATCGCATTAGATTACTGAGCTCTCATTTTGGTTTTCAGAATGCTGACTGGAATGGAATATTTGCACGTCTCGTCTGTGATAAAACTCTCACAGCGCTAAAGTTAACGTATGTTGAGATTCTGACATCTCCGTGTTACGCAGTGATACGATCACATTACTGGAATTTATGTACTGATTTATAGAAAACAATAATTATAAAAAGTGAGGCTTTATTTCTGGTTGTTCCTGTTATAATAATCGGTTTAATTTAGATCATCCTCATTCTTCTTTCTGTTATCTTTTCATTTTTACCTCTAATGAGCTCAGAGGAGATTAAAAACAACATCAGAGACATTTTAAGACTTTCCCAAAGTGATTGCAGGAGAAAATGACTAAACACGACTAAATGCATCAGACAAAAAGCTTCTGTTTTCCCCAGCACACCTGATACACAAAACAATCACTAAAATGGACAAACTGGACAAAAACTGGACAAAATTTCCACAGAAGCTTTAAGTGTGAACAGAGCTTTATTCTAATGTTCAGCATATTCCAGTTTCACTCCAGTTTATCGTGTATGATTGTGAAGAGTTTGTGAATTGAATGAAACAGGTTTCTCTGAGCTTTTCAGTGGAATAATGCAGCCTTTGTGTCTTTTCAGGCTCCAAAGGACAAAAACGCAGCCAGAAGAAGTCGTGCATTCAGTCCTGAGATCAGTGGACATTTAACACACTCACAGTAGAAGACAGAAACATTACGCAGTGTAGAAATGGACAGAAATGCATAATAATGTAAATGTGATGTAATGTACAGTGAGAAATTGTGAAATATGTGTCAGAGCAGAATTTTCTAGACTGATGATATTTTTATTTGTGCGTAAGACGAGATCAGTCGACTCATCTGAGACGACGCTTCACCTCAGAAATGTGAGATATAAAAAATGTCAAAAGTGTTTGAAGTGAATCGAGGAAGTCAGTGTCATTAGCGTGATGATGTTTATGAGACGGTCGTGTGACCATGTGAAGAACACGTCGCCTCGTTTCATCACCTAGAGGAGTGTGGAAATGAAAAAGCTTACAGTTTTAGTAGAAGTTGAGAATTGTGTGTTTTTTGATGAGCTATGAAACTCCATGAGACGTGTGTGTGTGTGTGTGTGTGTGTGTGTGTGGATGCACTGGATGGACTGCAGGACTGCAACTAATGTAAATTTTTTTAAGAATGTACATATTTTTAGTGACTGCAATACAAAGGGCCTTTAGAGCTTCAGTAAAGGTCCTGCACTTGTGTTCCTGTGTTCTTTACCACACTTTAAATCCATTAAATCAAAATCTTTAAGCAGATAAATATTAAGAACGGAGAAGGAGTTAATATTTTGAGTGCTGTTGTATTTACAGGTGTGTAGACGTTATCTGTCCTGACCTCAGTATGCGTCCTGTAGGTGCGCCTCGGTTTCAATCCCCACCTTTGTTTGACTACTGAATTGCCACTTAATGTCTGCAGCTCACACACGCGCGCGCACACACACACACACACGCACGCACGCAAATGACCTACTTACACAAACTCTTTACTTTCCCTCATTAAATTGTCAGAAATGAATATTTTTCACCTGTTTTTATCTACAAACCCCTGCACAGTTATTAGAGGTCACGTGATGTGTGACTTTCTTTAATGTTGCAAAGAAATGAAAGAAAGTTGAGCAGCAGCTGGAGGTGTAGTGAGAGAGGAAGTGAAGAAACTCGAAGCTTCAGACCACAAACCCAGTTTCAGCTTTGCAGAGCAGATCCACCGAAGCGGTAAAAAAGCGTTTGACTCAGCAAAGAGCAGAAAGAACGAGTGCGATGTTGAAAAGGTCACCTCCGTTTCACCGCAGTGGAAGGTCACATTCCAGAGGTTTCACTGTAATCAAAAAGAAACTACATTAAACTACATTAAATATAGTTTCTCTAACAAAGCAGAAACACTGGACTGCTTATGGTTAAAATATAAGCCATATTTTAAGTTTAAAATGTTAGTAATAAATTGTAATATGTTTAAGACGTCTTTACCTCTGCCTGGTCCTCCAGAACAGATTTTTTACATTTTCATTTTGTTCTCATTATCAATCCAGATTTCCATCATTTCAGACCGAAAAATAAATAAATAAAAATACAAAAATGAATGGAAATCCAATAATAATAATAATAATAATAATAATACATAATAAAACACAAATATGTGCAGTGTTTAGTCTTTGTGTTGATTAAGAATGATGTACATTAAAGGTGCATTAGGCAAGATTCATCAATATTTATCACGATTAGGTCTCTAACAGTTGAACAGGTGGAACTGAATAAGATTTGAATAAGTGTTTTTACAGCTTTTCTGAGATAGAGTGAAGTCGATGTGGCTATAAAAAGACTGACGGGAGGCCGATGTAAACACAAACAAGCGTTCCGGACCGTAAGACGGTTTTCCAAACGACTTTTCTCTGCCACATAATACACTTAAGCTGAGACCAGGGCTTAAACCACTCCCTGATCACCTACTGATCACCTACTGATCACCTACTGATCACACACCAATCTCATCAACATTCTTTCACACTCAGTCTTTATCGTCTCACATTAACGACCTGACAGAAAAGGAAAGAAAGCGAATCCAAAACAAATCTGGAGGAGTGTGGAAATGAAAAAGCTCATGGTTTTAGTAGAAGTTGAGAATTGTGTGTTTTTTGATGAGCTATGAAACTCCATGAGACGTGTGTGTGTGTGTGTGTGTGTGTGTGTGTGTGTGTGTGGATGCACTGGATGGACTGCAGGACTGCAAGTAATGTACATTTTTTTTAAGAATGTACATATTTTTAGTGACTGCAATACAAAGGGCCTTTAGAGCTTCAGTAAAGGTCCTGCGCTTGTGTTCCTGTGTTCTTTACCACACTTTAAATCCATTAAATCAAAATCTTTAAGCAGATAAATATTAAGAACGGAGAAGGAGTTAATATTTTGAGTGCTGTTGTATTTACAGGTGTGTAGACGTTATCTGTCCTGACCTCAGTATGCGTCCTGTAGATGTCTAAATGTCAAATCCCTAAGAGAAGAGCTGAAACACTAACTACTCAATTAGGACAAAAGGGAAATGGCGCCCGCGAGTGTTGCCTTTTATGGCGTTTTGTGGGCGTGGCTAAATGTAAATCAGCTGTATGACTGTTGGAGAAGGTCAGAGAATAAAGTGCTCGAAATTCCCTTATAAAATCTAATCAGCAGTGTTCTGGATAAATATTACACTGAAAAGCACAAACTGTATATTTAAGTCCATATCAGTGTCTAAAAAGCTGCTAAGCGCGTGCGGAATAAATGCATCTGCTTATTACTGCAGTACTGCAGCAGCACATCGCCACCTGCTGGACACAACGGTTTACTACAGGCTCCCAGCAGTTACTGTGGCAATGATCTGATTAATATCACAGTGAAAATCACTGTGATTTCATTTTAATATTGAAGTTTCAAACTTATTTTCTTTGTTCATTTCATGCAGAATAAATGTGTGTATGCTGTGAATGCAGCTGCAGTTGGATAAATATGATGAAGAATTCAGTTCAGTGTGTAATTAATTGATGAGTACTCAGTGGAAAGGCAGTGTGTCTTCAGAACATCGCCACCTGCTGGACACGAGTGTTTAATACCTCATTTATACCCCCAGCTGCAGGGAATAGAGTGTTAGTTAATAATGCAACCCATTATACATGTGAAAGTGCAGAATAAAAAACACACACAGCTTAAATACATTTAATACATGCGAGTTTAATAAATTAATCATCTTTATATACATCATTTTCACTCAAATTGTACATCTTTAAAACTTTGTGCCTTCATTTCACATTTCATAGATCATTTTGTACATTTAAACACAATCGTGTAAACGCAAATAAATGATGCACTGTTGCACTTTTCCACCACAGTGCTGTCAGGAGGTGTTGATTAGTTTCCTATAACAGTAACTCTGACAGTAGTGCAGCTGCTAATCACAGGTTTCTGTGTGATTAATGCGCTCCTTCTAATACATTATCGTTTCCATAGTAACAGCTCATTCGCAGGGACGTGTACAGTTCACGTGCAGCTTGAAGTTTTCCGACATCTTCTTTGCAGTTTCTCGGTAACATGCGTAACAAGCTGTGTTAATTTTTTGTCTTATTAACTTGAAGAGAGAGAATAAAGAGAGGCTGGTGAGGGAACGAGTGTTTATAGCTGCTATAACATAAGTGACAACAGGAACTCACTCGTTTCACGCAACATTTAATTCAACTACTAATGAATGAAGTATGAAGTTAAAAACTTGTAACTGATGGTAAATTGCTGTGGTGGAAGAGGAATAAAATACTTGGAGAAGTGCCGTTATAGGAAAATATTTCATTACAAAGTTGATTGTTTTCCTATAACAGCACGTCCCCAAGTGTTTTATTCCTTACGTAAGTTACACAAACACTTTAAGCACACTTCACACTCATTCTAAAAATAATCAAACTACAAACTAGTTTTTACAACACAGAAAAATCTTCACACATCACCTGAAAGGCACGACATATGAAGCAGAGTTCATTTTAACCACGAGAGAGTTTATGTACAGTGTCAGCTTTAGAACCTGGATTAGAGACAACAATTATATTACAATTTAAAACCATTTAAAATACACAATACAGTGAATTAAGCTCCGCCCCCAGACTAACAATAAACTAATACTCATAGTTAATGCGAAAATGCAGGGGAGAGCGCGTCAGTGTGTCAGGCTTCATTTCCGAGAATAAATTCTTCCACTTCAGCCCAGTGCTAAGAGCTAAGAAATATTTTACACAGAACAGAGGAAGTGAAGTCGTGAGAACTTCAGCCTGATGGTCAAAAACCACACTGTAGTTCAGTCGTGTGACTTCCGAGTGGCCTTAATCTCCTCAGAATGACTTTCATCATCTCAGACTGAACCTTCAGTGATTAGAGTCTGACAAACAGAATTATCAATAAATAAATAAAACAACACTGCCGCTTTATTTACTGCACTCTGTGTTGTTGTCGTTGATGATTTTCCTTTTGCGAGCAGACACCAGATCGTAGAACGGGTCTTTAGTGATGCAGGCCCTGAGCATTAAAATAAAACAGAAGGACATGTCAGGTTTAATTAATTCAGATTTAATAAATCCAGACTTTCAGAAATGAAATATTACAGTAAAGGTACAGGCATTTGTTTCATTGTACAAAAGTAAACAAATGCCTGTACCATATTTTATCATGATGTTCACTTACATGTACATTTTTTTTTTTTTTACCTTAAATGTGTGTGTGTGTGTGTGTGTGTGTGTACCTGATTGCCTGAACCCAGTCGTCTCTCTCCTCAGCAGAAGAAGCGTTGATCCTGTACGCCTGGTGTTTCCCCATAACCACTTTACCATCTGGATCTGTTTTACACGCCTTTATCTTCTGTCCTTTACTGTGAGGGTTGAAGAGCTCGAAGCAGAACTGTACACACACACACACACACACACAGTGGGATTAAACACAATGTCACAAAGACTAAATTCACTTCTTGGGGGTGTGTGTGTGTGTGTGTGTGTGTGTGTGTGTGTGTGTGTTCTTTTGAAGCTCATGTAGATAATATAACTAGGATTGCTTTCTTTCATCTCAGAAATATTGCTAAAATAAGAAATATATTGTCACTACACGATGCAGAAAAATTAGTTCATGCTTTTGTTACCTCTAGGTTGGATTATTGTAATGCCTTACTGTCTGGATGTTCCAGTAGATGCATAAACAAGCTCCAGTTAGTCCAG
>CM040466.1:25819781-25830307 GCA_022758105.1 Pangasianodon gigas
TTCCTCATATCATCTCGGGGAGTTTTTCCTTGCCACCGTCGCCACTGGCTTGCTCATTAGGGATAAATTCACAGTGATAAATTTAAATATTTACAATATATTTTTGTGAATCCATTTATTTCTGTAAAGCTGCTTTGTGACAATGTCCATTGTTAAAAGCGCTATACAAATAAAATTGAATTGAATTGAATTGAATTGTGTGTAACTGCTTTGTTCATACTGCACTGCTGTTATGACTCAGTGAACAAAGGCACCTTAGAAGTGTGCACTTTTACTTCTCTCATGAAAGTGAGTATCAAACTTCACACACACACACACACACACACACACACACACACACACACACACACACACATCCCTGATATTCAAATGTCCTCTAAAGGCTCATTCATGTTATAAAGTAAACTTTCAAGTCATGTAAGTCATGTTTCAGAGGCAGTGTGACGAGCTGATCTGATTGGATACAGCAGTGCACATAACCACACCCCTTCCTAATATAGACATTCTAACCACACCCCTTTTCACAATTACATTACTTTTATCAGGATACTGTCTGCTCTGATATGTAACGATACTGCTGCGATCTTTTGCGTAGTAGGGGACATTAGGGGTCATTATTTAATTTAATTTTATTTAATTTTTATTTATTTATTTGTACCTGTTTGTGTGGGTCGTCCACCTCTCTGATGCTCAGGTTCTCCAAAGGAATAATCCCTTTTGGTTCTTTGTCCTAAAGAAGTAAACCAGAGGTCTTAATTTTCCATCCAAAGTAATGGTTTAGATTGCTGCTGATGCTGGTGTTATGTTATTTATTTATTATTTAGTCAGATTTTACTTACAGTGGTGTACTGGAAGTAGTAAAGGCAGCTGTCAGTCAGAATAAACCACCTCCTCTTCCAGGTTTTCACTCTGCCCCCTAGAGGACGGGGCGTGTTAGTGTATGTGTGAGTAAATACTAGACTTACAATATTTTTATCCTCAAATCTGAACATGTTTAGAAATATTTAAGACAAAATAATTAAAATGAATTAAAAAAAGTAGAAACACAAATATCTGTATCTTCTTTCATGGTACAAATTATAAAAACAAATAAAAGATGCATAGTGCATACAATAATTATTCATGTACTGACCATTAATTAATCATTTATCTTTATTTATTTATTAACTTACATTTACTTATCATTTATAAGCTTATAATTACTTTAAAGTGATACCGTGATAACATAACATAAATCCTAAAAGAACAGAGAAGCTGTAGGCGCGAGTCTCACCCTCTTTCATTAGCCATCCCTCTCGGTCAGGATTAAAGAAGGTGTGTGTGAGATCGTTCCCATCGTCCACTGGGATCTTAAACGGTTCGCTCCTTATGCTCTCGTACAGTTTCTAAAAGAAACCAGGAGAAACCGAGGATTAAAAACACACACAGTGCTGAGAGACGCAGGTTCATTCTGGTTCTCTCGTTAGGGAACTCATTAGGGAACTCATTAGGGAATTCGTTAGGGTTCCTCACCGTCAGAAGGTCACTGGGAAGATCTCCTCCATGGTTAATGCCTCGGTTCATGCTGATGAAGCGCTCCAGAGAGGTTTTCTCCTTCACGTTGGGGTTGTGCAGGCTGGTGTTCAGCATGATGATGGCGAAGGACAGGATATAGCACGAGTCTGTGACGAGAACACACACAAACACACGGCTTCTCTACATCAGTCTCTGTGTAGAAACACTCTGTTTGCTAATTTATCACACACATATTAATTCAGTCGTGTTGAATGTGTTCTCTCTGTACTCATGTTTGTGTTAATTGTGTATGAAAATGTGCTACATGTAAGAACATCTTCAGCTGCCAGAGTTAAAGAGAAAAGCTTGTCTTTTCTGTAAATCTTCCAGGATAAATGATTTTTCACTCTGTATTGTGAATCTCTAATGAGGGGTTCTACATTATAGGGTTCTACATTGTAGGGTTCTACATAAGGGGCCCCAGAGGGACAACCAAGATCTTCTAAGAGTGAACGTTAGCTTTTTTTTTTTTTTTGCATGGTCATGTGATCAGCTGATATTAAAATAGTGACATCACAATGACCATAAATGGTAGTGACCACTCAGAGGTTAAGGTTCTGGTCCAGTGACCAGAAGAGCGTGAGGTTAAATCCTAACAAAGCCAGAAATTCAATGTTAGGTTTGAGAATAAAACTAAAAATCTTCAGCTGCTCAGCTCACAGACTTTTATAAATAAATTAATGTCTGTATAGACTTTGCAATAATGTTGGAATAACTGTGAGTCAGTAATGTGGAGATAAAATTGTGTTTTGCTCTTTGTTATGAATGTGAACTGGGACACTGTGTGTTGTTAAGGTGTTTTTTCTAGTGTTTCAGGTTCCTGGTGATGTTTCAGGTTCCTGATGTTCCAGGTTCTCGTACCTGTGGACTGAAAGACGCCGGCGTTGCAGGTGCAGTATCTCTGAGCGAAGGCCTCCATCATGCGGTCGATCTTCTGAGCCTCACCTGGGAGACGGAAACTCCACAAAAACTGCCTGCGGACACATGCATCGAAAAAAAGTTCTGTTTTGTTACGGAGCTAACAAAATGACATCGGTCGTGATTTTTAGACTGTAAAGTTTATAAAGTTAGCAGGAATTCTTCAGCCTACAATCAGACACGCTCTAAAGTTAGTTGAGAATTATTCCCTCCTGATCTGTAAACATTTTTAATTCTGTTCCTAATCCTGAACTTAAACAGAGTTTGCACTTCTGTTCAACCTTTGACCAGTTTGCATGATGAAGATGTGAAAAGAAGAAAAGAAGAAAAGAAGAAGGTTCCTCTTCACCCACCTCAAAGCCTGCACCAGGTTGAGATCTGAGAACTCGTGAAGATCTACGAAAGCTTTCAGGATCTGCAGGTGGAATTCCTCTCTGAAATCATTAAAATCATATAAACCATATTCAGTATAAACAGGTTCTTATGGAGAACTGATGAGGATCTGAGAGAGTTTTCAGAAACACATAGAATAATCTCATCCAGAAATATTCTCAGGGACGTGTACGCCGGCTGTGACATAAAACGTGCCTGAACGTCGATGTGGAGATATTTCACAAGTTCACGTGTAATTTTTTACGAGTTTGCACTTCTGTTCAACCTTCAACCAGTTTGCATGATGAAGATGTGAAAAGCAGAAAAGAAAAAAGTTCCTCTTCACCCTCCACAAAGCCTGCACCAGGTTGAGGCTGAACGTTTTTCTGTAAGGAGATGTTTATGTAACATGTATGGAAGGAGTCTCCAGTGTCAGCGCTTTGTAACAGTCAGAAGTAAAGCTGTAACTTTAAGTTTTCTGACGTCTTCAGGACAGAGGAGTTTACACTTCTTTGCGGTTTCTCAGTAACATGACAAGCTGAGGTTTTTTTTTGGTCTTATTTATTTCGAGAAAGAGAAGAAAGAAAGGCTGGTGAGGGAACGACTGTTTATAGCTGCTATAACGTAAGTGACAACAGGAACTCACTTGTGAACATTAACTGTAACTGTAAACACTCAGTATTTAACTGTAACACACACACACACACACAGAGTGTTTATTACTCAGTAATTCACTTTCAGCTGATTCTCACCAACATCTCAAAGATTTAATTAATAAAGTTCACATTTGCTAATTAAAGTCTGTAAATGATCTACTAAACATCCCCAGCTGTAAACTGTAGCCGTGTTGGTGAGAATCTCGAGACGGTGTGTAGAGACGGTTTAAAATCTGCGTACCTTTCCCCGAGGAAGTTCCCGATGGCTGTTTTGTTGAGTCCGTCCTCTTTATACAGAAACTCAGCCACTGCTTCTGGAGTTTCATCCAACAGATCATTATCTAACAGGTACTGAATCCCCTATAACACACACACACACACATGTACATTAACATACAGTGATTGTTCATAAATAGTTATAAGTTCTAAGCATCATAAAAGGTGATCTATTTGTTTTCTGTGGAATAAATAGATAATAAAATGTTACAAATGCTTTCATAACATTTCATAACATCTGTTATAACATTCAAACAAATACCTAGTGAGAAAATATTAGCATTTAAGGCATAATGGCATAAAATTATAGCAGCTGTCATGCTAATTAGTGTTAACCTGTATGTCACTGGACATAAAGTGCTATTACAGCTCATAACAGCATGTGACAGTGTCATGTCTATGTCACTCTTATGACATCAAAGATCAAGTAAAATGATGACAAATGATGTTTAATATGTTTCAGTTCATAATATTGGGAAAGAATGAAATATTACTGTCTGACAAATATCATTTTGTGGAAAAAAAAATTTTAATAGCAGGTGAAATGTAATTTATTAAAAAATATTATAAATAAATAAATATTATAATAAATAATGTTTATTTAGTATGTTTTAATTCAGAGCTGTGAATATGGCTGTAATTAATAAAATGATGATTTCTCGTTCTCTTTTTTTTTTGCGTGGTCATTTGTTCCATGCACCGTTCAATATCACTGATGTCGGCGGAAATCCGTCGTTTAACTGCAGCGTGTCTCTTTTCCAGTAGATGAAGTTGAGATATGGTGCAGGTTTAAAGTGTGGCTTCACATCTTGCATTTGTTCTTCACTGATACAGGATGTGGTTCTTTTCTCTCTCTTACACTTTCTTTACCTCCGTCCTATATCTCGTCTTTTACCTCGCTTTTTTTCCGTGTTGTGCTTCACACTTTATTCTTCTGTCTTAATTCTTTCATTTTGATTTTCTCAAAAAAAAATAATAAAAACCTTGCCTTTATCGGGTCCATGTTGAACTTCTTCTTTCCACAGAGGAACATTCTGCTCATGATGATGTTCTTACTGACGAGGAAAAAAGATCAAAGGATCAGAGATAAAAACACAACATGATGACATTCATGGTTTTATTATTTATGATGTATGATGACATCATCAATTTCTCATTAAGTGGATTTTGGACATCATATCGCTTTGTGTGCACATTTACAGGTTCTGCTTCTCGTTAACGCTGTAGTATACTGATAAAACAGGAAACACTCGCCCCCACACACACACACACACACACACAGTGAGCAGTGGTCTATCTCACTGTGTGTGGTGTTTCCTGGTAATGAACTGTTTTGTGTCATGACCGTCGTTGTTACACTGAAAATGATACTTGCTTCTTTTTTTCCGGTTCCTCAGTTCTTTTTCGGTTCTCCAGGGTGCTACACCGAGAATAACACTCTGATAGTAAAGTGACAGGAGTGGTGCTGATGGTTTCAGAACAAGAACACTTTAACACTTCTGAACCTTTTTTGCAATTTCCTTTATAATTTTACTTTCTTCATTTCTCCAATGTTCTGATCAAGAACTATTCAGCTGGAATGATTTTATTTAAAAATGAGATCAAACTGATCATTAAGGGTTCTTAGCTTCCAAAAAAGAGTCTTACTTGGAAACACATTGTTATAAAGTTCTACATAGAACCTTTAGGGTTCCTTTAGAGGGACAACTGAAGAGCACTTAATGTCTCAGAGGGTACACTCTTAGAAAAAAAGTGTTCTTTAAGGGATCATTGGATAATTAAGGGTTCTTAGCTCCCAAATAAATTTCCATTTGGAGCCCTTTCTGTTGGGAAACACTGTGGTAGGGTTCTAAATAGAACCTTTTAGAGTTCCCCAAACTGTGAGTGGTGGTGTAAATCACTCAGGACATCATTCAGAGTGTACACTTAGCAGAAATCATTCTTCAAGGGTTCTTCAAGGGTTCTTTAAGGATTTGTCAGATAATTAAGGGTTATTACCTTCCAAAAAAGGGGTCTACTTTGTTGCAGGTTTCTATAGAACCTTTATGGGTTCCGTAGAAGGGACAATGGTTCTAATGCTGGAAAGTGAACAGCAAGATATACATTCTCATATCAGAACAATTGACCATCTAAAGAACCCTTGAAGAACCCTTTTTTCTCTAAGACTGTGAGGAAGGATGGTTGATAGCATAATAATTTTAATTGCTTGTATGACATGGATGAAATACGTGTGGTTCTGCACTGGAGAACCCAAACTGTGAGTGGTGCTGTAAGTGACTCACTTCTCCTCGTTGGACTCCATGGTGTGGATCTCGCTCATAACGTTCTCAATCTCCAGCCGGAGTTTCTGTGAGAGACAATGTGGAAATGTGATCGGTCAAGTCTTTCCAGGAAGTGTGTGTGTGTGTGATCAGGACATCATCTACCTGAATATCATCGAGAATGTTGTTCTTCTGCATTGTGATGGTTTCCATCGGCTTCTTCTCCTTCTCACTGAAACCTGATGGAGCTGTGAAGACAGAAAACATCTCACTATTTACTCTTCTTAATATTTCACTTTAAACATCATTAAACACAAGAAAAGTCTGAAGTTCTGAGTAGAACCGAGAGACAAAACCATTTTAATTCAACCGTAGATCAGCAAACTGGTAAAATCTAACTGTGAAAGTATTCGGAGTCGGAGACTCGAGTCAGAGAGTTACGCCTGTATTTACATGAGGAAAGTTCCTGGTATTCAGAGTCGGGTTCTGCAGCTGCTTAAGTGGAGTTTCTGAGCTTCAGATTATTAAAATCACCTGCGTGTAGTTCACACCTCCGAGGTTACCGGATTGTTCTTGAGTAGAAGTGTCTGAGACGGAGTTTTACAATAACGTCTAGACCACCGCCTCTAAACACAAACACTCACAATTAAATACAAAAAAAACTCAGGGATAGAAAATACGGACTGAAGAAGAAACTAGCGTTTTATTTAAACATAAATCGTATAAATCATAACTAAATCGAGGTTGTGAAATCGTAATGTGTGTGTGTGTGTGTGTGTGGAATGCAAGCATTTTTATCAGGAATCTGCTGTAAAGAAAACGTGCGCATGGTGTGAAGGATAAGCTGACCTAGCGCTCATCTGCTACGCTTACGGAGAAACTTCAACTTCATTCATCACTTCTTACATAAAATATTCCCTCCTCCAGATAAGCCGTGTCTCTGATTAAGACGCGTCTCCTCTGATGTGTTCTGTGCGTAAACATAAAAACTTTTCATGAACTTTAAAGTGTTGATATTATTAATTAATTAACAGGGTGATATTTATGTATTTAATTTTGTCTTTGAATGACGGTCCACAGTGTGTGTGAGTGTGTTTACAGCTAAAACATAAATCTCAGCGTGACGTGTTGTGGTTATATTAAACAGTCAGATGGTGGCGCTGGATTTAACGCTGCTCCTCACTCGAGCCGAAATCACGCAAGAAACATGCGCTTAAGCTCATGATCAGAATCCAGCGTAACTGAGACACGCCCCTGTTTTATATTAACTCCGCCCCCTGTGCGTAACTCTCACGTAACTTCTGAACAGCGCTGAAGTGCGTCGTTACGTCTGAGTTCTGAATACTGATGTGTAGAATGTGAAATTAATATGTACATACAGATTGAGTGCAAAAGTTTGCACACCCTTAGAACAAAATGAGAATTACAAAGACATGTATTTTAAGCAAGACATTCAGTTAAAATAACAAACTGTGTATGTTAAGATTTAGTAAGATACTGAAAAAGCCAGCATGACACCAGTTCAAAAGTTTGTGCACCCTTTCTGAATGTGATATAAATAACTTTGATTAACTTGGTTGTTACACACTTTACATTCATAACCACCTCCAAACTCTTTCACATCCTCTGAGCATGTTTCAGATCCTCAGTTTTATTTTTTCAGCCTACTAAAGCCACGAAGTCTTGTTGTAGGAATCACATTTTAATTTTAACATACTGTAATCACTATTGTATACACATTCAAATTTTTTCCCATTACAAAAAAAACTACAATCTTTTGCACTCCAGAGTGAATGTGAAACTGTATGATTACACAATTTACACTATAATTATTCTTCATAATAAAGTTATAGTTAATTGTGCACAAATATCGTCTCCATCTTTAAAGTGCATGTACAGTTCTGGGTTGTGTCTCGGTACCTTTCCCCCACAGGAAGCTGTCCTTTCTCGTCGTGTCCATGTTGACCGTGCAGGATTGGGACTGCAGAGAAAAAAGCATTTCATTTACGTAAATCAAACACTGACTCTCTCTGTGTGTGTGTGTGTGTGTGTGTGTGTGTGTGTGAGAAAACGTTTTGTGACGAGAAAATCTCTTCTCTTTCAGTAAAGGTTCCAAGTAGGACTGGAACCGAGTGCACGAACACACTTCTATTGTTTTGCTCTTGCAGAAAAACACTGCAGTTTATTTCACTGTACATGACATGAAAGATGTTTATTTAATTATAAACGTTTAAATGAAAGAGAATATAAATTATATTGATATAATATTAACACTAACATTAACATACATTTATAATAATTGCATATTTATACACTTGTGTGTGTGAGTGTGTGTGTGTGTGTGTGTGTGTGTGTGTGTGTGTGATCCCTGTCTATATGAATTAAGATATATACATATTATTATTCATGAAGTAAAAATGAATCTTCTGCAAACCTTTTCACAGTGAAACGCTTTAAAACATTGAACTTTTTTCTTTCAGGAAGCAGCTGCGTTAAATCAAATGAAATAAATTTAACACGAGGCAAAATAACATTATTTCTTACCTTCATGTGTGTAGTTCAGTGTGAAATCCTCCAAACACCTTTCAGCTCATTTCACTGCACACAATACAGGACGAGTGAAGAACAACCTCTGTCTGTCTCTCTATCTCTCTCTCACCCCCCCCCCCTTTCTCTCACCCTCTGTCTTCCTCTCTCTCTCTCTCTCTCACTCACTTCAGTGTGTTTGAAGACAGTTGTATTGCTGTGACTGTGTGAAGTATGTGTCTGTCAGTAAAGAAGAAGAAGTGAGCACAGTAATGACAGTGGCATTAAAATACTGATAATAAACTAATCATTACTAAATTATTAACAGGCTGTTATATCACAATACAATATAAACATTATTCCAAAGATAAGCTCACATTAATAACCACAATCATTTAACCTAACAGTTTAATTTAATGATGGAAACACTGACTGTTGTATTAAACAGTTTAATTCTGTGAATTCTGATTTCTTTGTTTTTAAAACAGTTACAGAGACAATAAATGGAGGAAAATGTTCTCAATAATTCACTCCATCATGCCTGAGTCCTAAATAACTCCCTCTTCCCTATGTAGTGCACTAAACAATTACACCTTAAACCCTTTATAGTGCACTTATATTACATATGCAGTCATTTCAGATCTGTGTGTGTGTGTGTGTGTGTGTGTGTGTGTGGTTGTTCTGGTTGTAATTGTTGTTGTATTTTGCCCTCTAGTGGCCTGAATTGGAATTGCAGTGCACCTGAGCACGTCACGTGACCGCGCCCACACTTCCGGGCACAGGAACCGGTAGGAAGCTGCATCCCACATCCGTACTACTGCACTAAAGAGTGTTAAAGTATGTCTTTTTTTTTTTTTTTTTAAGGAAGTGCTTATGGAGGTGTGTGATTTTGTAGACTCCTACTGTGTTTATTCGAAGAAGTTTTTACTAAGTTTATTTTATAAAGTATTTGTTTGTTAACACACACACACACACATAGATATATATATAGATAGATAGATAGATAGATCGATATAGATATATATATATATATATTGATATATATTAGATTTGATGTAATATTTCTTCTTCCCATTTAACGTTTTTTTCTTTGCAAAGCACTCTGAGGTATATTTTAATGTTATAGTAATAATGCTATAGTAATAATAAAATAATATACAGGTATATATATATATATTTTTTACATGTTGAGCGGTACATTGCTCCTGTGCTGTTTAGACACAACAGTAAGAGTACAAAGAAGAATAAATGAATAAAATCAGTTATAAACTACACAAAAATGATGCAGCTTATTTTTTTTATAGAAATATTATCAGCTGTAGAAGAGCCACTAACACACACACACACCAGAAACACTAGAGATTATGAATTTGAGCCCTAATAAAGCAGTAATGAATTGTTATTGCTGCTGAATTCACTGCTTAACATGGATTACATTACTAAGAAGAAGAGGAAACTCAAACTACATATTACATTCGCATATAATGCTATAAAGTAGATAAAAGAGATTCATTTAATGTACTGTTTAATACTTAAACATATCGCCATGCAGGAGTGTGTGATTAGAGTGATTAGTGTGATTAGACAAATTAGAGTGATTAGTGTGATTAGTGTGATTATTGTGATAAGAGAGATTAGTCTGATTAGTCTGATTAGAGTGATTAGAGTGATTAGTGTGATTAGAGAGATTAGTCTGATTAGAGTGATTAGTGTGATTAGAGTGATTAGAGAGATTAGAGAGATTAGAGTGATTAGTGTGATTAGAGAGATTAGAGTGATTAGAGAGATTAGAGTTATTGGTGTGATTAGAGAGATTAGTCTGATTAGAGTGATTAGAGTGATTAATGTGATTAGAGTGATTAGTGTGATTAGAGAGATTAGAGAGATTAGAGTGATTAGTGTGATTAGAGAGATTAGAGTGATTAGAGTGATTAGTGTGATTAGAGTGATTAGAGAGATTAGT